>VWZI01003796.1:0-18716 GCA_013396835.1 Psilopogon haemacephalus | reverse complement strand
AGGGCAAGGGAGGGGATTGTGCCCCTTGGCTCTGCTCTCCTCACACCCCACCTGCAGCACTGTCTGCAGCTCTGCAGCCCCCAGCACAAGCAGCACATAGAAGTGTTGGAGCCAGTGCAGAGGAGGCCACAAAGATGCTGAGAGGGCTGCAGCAGCTCTGCTGTGAGGACAGACTGAGAGAGTTGGGGCTCTGCAGCCTGGAGAAGAGAAACCTTTGAGGAGACTTGGAGTAGCCTTTCTGAAGGGGGCCTGCAGGAGGGCTGGGGAGGGTTTATTGGCAAGGTCTGGTAATGACATGATAAGGACGAATGGGTTTAAACTGTCAGAGGGGAGATTGAAAGTGGATGTTAGGAGGAAGTTCTTCACAGTGAGGGTGGTGAGACACTGGCACAGGCTGCCCAGGGAGGGTGTGTCTGCTCCCTCCCTGGCAGTGTTCAAGGCCAGGCTGGATGAGACCTTGAGCAACCTGTTCTAGTGGGAGGTGTCCCTGCCTATGGCACAGGGGGGTTGGAACTGGATGAGCTTTGAGGTCCCTTCCAACCTAAACCATTCTATGATTCTATGATCAGATTAAATAACATCCTCTCAGAGTAGGGGGTGCCTCAGAAATACACTGTGAAGCTCTACAGAGCTCAGCAAGGGCTTTTTCCTGGGCAAGTCCTTTTCTACTAGACTATGCTTCATGTGTGAGTGGTAAATCATCCCTGTTGTTGCAGCTGGGAAAAGGAATGGGATACTGACACCTTGTACCAGGACAAGGAGGTGATCCCAGTATCCTCCTAGGGAAGGAACAACTTCCATACACTCAGCAGCTGGGCAGAAAACAGCCCCAGCTTCTGAACCAGTATGCCAAAAACAGCAATAGCAGGAAGTGTGGGAAGACATGCCAAAAAAAAAAAATAAAAGAAAATAAAAGGAGATTTCCTCGCCTCCTTCTCCTCCTTCCCTTGAGCAAACTGACTCACAGTTTCTCAGCAGCACAAGCAATGGCAAAGCATCCCTCCTGGAGTGGCTGCAGCTAATCTCCAGTGAGGCTGAAAGGGCACGAGAGAAAATCTGAGACTTTTTGAAAGGTGCAGACAAGGAGGAGCCATTTCAAGGGAGAATGAGAAAGCTCTCACCAAGTAGTAAGAAGGACTTGGCATCTCCTGGTATTCAGTGTGTTAAGCTGCTCATAGAATCACAGAATTAACCAGGTTGGAATAGACCTCTGAGATCACTGAGTCCAACCTATCACCTAACACCTTCTCATTAACTAACCCATGGCACCAAGTGCCTCATGCAGCCTCCTCTTAAACACTTCCAGGGATGGGGACTCCACCACCTCCACAGGCAGCCCCTTCCAATGCCACTGCCAAGTAGCTAAATAAATAATGAGGAAATAATTTGAGACCCCTTTAATTTTTAGCATGATGAGCTATAGACTTATGAGTCTATAGACTTATGGGGTCAAATAACTCTGTTGTGACTCTATCTCTAATCTTGGGAGGTAACACTGAGGGTAGTATCTTCAGTAAGGTCAGTTGTGGAATCAGCCAGGTTGGAAGAGACCTCCAAGATCATCCAGTCAAACCTAACACCCAATTCTATCAAATCAACCAGACCATGGCACTAAGTGCCCCATCCAGTCCTTTCTTGAACACCTCCAGGGATGGGGACTCCACCACCTCCCTGGGCAGCCCATTCCAATGCCTATCACTCTCTCTGCCAACAACTTACCCCTAATATCCAGCATGAACCTCCCCTGGCAGAGCTTGAGGTTGTGTCCCCTCCTTATGTCCCTGGGTGCCTGGGAGAAGAGCCCAACCCCAGCTGGCTACAACCTCCCTTCAGGTAGCTGCAGAGAGCAATGAGCTCTGCCCTGAGCCTCCTCTTCTGCAGGCTGCACACCCCCAGCTCCCTCAGCCTCTCCTCTTGGGGCTGTGCTCCAGGCCCCTCCCCAGCCTTGCTGCCCTTCTCTCAACACCTTCCAGCACCTCAGCATCTCTCTTAAAGGGAAGGATACAGAACTGGACAGAGGACTCAAGGTGTGTCGTGACCAGTTGTAAAGGGTTAAGCCCTCCTAGAGGTTTACATGAACTGCATCCTTACTCCTTCCTGGGGGTGGTCTGTCCTGACCCCAGGTGTCATGTTTAGCCCCCTCTCACTTCCTGCTGGGACCTTCTATAAAGGGGGGGATGAAATTCCTGTTTCACCCCCTTGGTCCCTGCCTCCTCCCAAGTCTCTCTCCTCAGGATCAGGGCAGGGGAGGGGGCAGACCAGCACACTTTCTTCTTTGCCACCACAGGAGAAGCCAGCAACAAAAGGCAGAAACTTTTCTGGACTTCCAATATCTGAAGGGGGCCTGCAGGAAAGCTGGGGAGGGACCTTTTAGGCTGTCAGGTAGTGACAGGACTAGGGGGAATGGAGCAAAGCTGGAGGTGAGGAGATTCAGACTGGAAGTGAGGAGGAAGTTGTTGAGCATGAGAGTGGTGAGAGGCTGGAATGGGTTGCCCCTGCAGGGAGGTGTTTGGGGCCAGATCCCTGGAGGTGTTTGCAGCCAGGCTGGCAGAGGCTGTGGGCAGCCTGCTCTAGGGTAGGGTGTCCCTGGGCATGGCAGGGGGGTTGGGACTGGCTGATCCTTGTGGTCCCTTCCAACCCTGGGTGTGGAAGGAGGCAGAGGAACCCTCTCCATGGAAGAGGCCACCCAAATTCAGATTTTACCCTAACATCAATACAAATGAAGAATTGTGTTTTTCTTAGCTTAAGATGGGAGCCACTCATGCAAATTTTTAGTGAAATATTCACTTACATGAATTTAAAGGCAGGTGACTCCCATTCTTTTGTGACAGTTTTCTCTAGTGTTTTGCTGTGTTGCAAGGGTTGTTACTTTACATAGAGTTACCTGTGATGACTCAGGAATTCCTACCCATGCTCTTTTCTTTTCTTTTTTTTCTTGTATTTGCTAGATAACTTATTCATTCAGGTTTGAATATTACATAGCTCCAGGTCCACTCTCAGTTAAAAGCATCAAAAATGCAGGTGTCCATTTAAATCTGTTCAGTGGTTCACAGACCTCTATCTGAGACAGTTCAACCTTGCAGATTGATGATGATTTAGGTGGGGAGGGAGGGAGATGCCTGCCTGGATGTGTTCCTGTGTGATCTGCTCTAGGTGATCCTGCTCTGGCAGGAGGGCTGGACTGGATGAGCTTTTGAGGTCACTTTCAGCCTCTGACATTCTATGATTTGTAGAATGTAGTGAAGATGATGGTTTAAATAGGGGGAAAGGGTCAAGGTTTTTTCATGCAAAGGAAGTGGATAGGTGCTCTCAGGCAGAAACAAAAGCATTGATGAACAGCCACAGGTGTACCCTGTGACTTCAGAGCATTTGTGTGAGCAGCCCTAAAGGTACAAACACCACAATCAATCTCCTATGTGTGTAAATTCTTCAACCCATCAGGCTGCTGACCTGACAGCAGACCTGAAAAAGCCTTTTCACATACTTCATCTCTCAAGTCAGTAAAAAAGACACATCTAGAGAATGTTTTTCCCCTCCAGATTTCTCAACATCTGAATAATCTAGCCATTTCACTGACCCACAGGGTGGCTAACACTTGATCACTAAGGTCCTACACCTGGATGGGTGCAATCCCAAGCACAGCTCCAGGCTGGGTGGGGAATGACTGAGAGCAGCCCTGAGGAACAGGACCTGGGGCTCTGGGGTGGTGCAAAGCTGAAGATGAGGCTGCAGTGTGAGTGCAGCCCAGACAGCAACTGTGTGCTGGGCTGCAGCAAGAGCAGCTGTGGGCAGCAGGGCAAGGGAGGGGATTGTGCCCCTTGGCTCTGCTCTCCTCACACCCCACCTGCAGCACTGTCTGCAGCTCTGCAGCCCCCAGCACAAGCAGCACATGCAAGTGGTGGAGCCAGTGCAGAGGAGGCTGCGGAGATGGTGAGAGGGCTGCAGCAGCTGTGCTGTGAGGAGAGGCTGAGAGAGTTGGGGCTCTGCAGCCTGGAGAAGAGAAGGCTGCCAGGAGACCTTGGAGTCACCTTCCAGGATCTGAAGAAGGCTACAGAAGGACTGGGGAGGGACTATTGACAAGGTCTTGTAATGACAGGGTGAGGAGGAATGGGTTTAAACTGTCAGAGAGGAGATTGAAACTGGATGTTAGGAGGAAGTTGTTTGCAGTGAGGGTGCTGAGACACTGGCACAGGTTGCCCAGGGAGGTTGTGGCTTCTCCCTGCCTGGAGGTGTTCAAAGCCAGGTTGGATGAGGCCTTGAGCAACCTGATCTAGTGGGAGGTGTCCCTGACTATGGCACAGAGGGGTTGGAACTGGATGAGCTTTGAGGTCCCTTCCAACCTAAACCATTCTATGATTCTATAGTCTAATACTGTGCACCTGGCCTCTGACGATCTCCTTTTACATGCCTTTGATATTCATGTTTCCCCCTCCCCATCTGCAAAATGCTTTGAAACCATTCTGTGATTCTGTGATATTTCAGGAAAAGGGGCAATGGGTGGAAGTTGAGGCATAGGAGGTTCCATGTGAATCTGAGGAGGATTTTGGGTTTTTTTTCCCTGTGAGGGTGACAGAACACTGGAACAGAGAGATTGTGGAGTCTCCCTCCCTGGAGGGTTATTCCAGGCCTGCCTGGGTGTGTTCCAGTGTGATCTGCTCTAGGAGATCCTGGCTCTTGTCAAGGGGGCTGGACTGGATAATCTTTTGAGGTCACTTACAGCCCCTAACATTTTATGATTGTATGATTTGTAGGATGCAGTGAAGAAAGAAAAAACAAAAAAAAGCAAAGAGAGGCACAAGTGCTCCCAAGCTGCAAGCCAGTGGATCAGAAGAGGCACTAAGGCTTTTTTTTCCTCTTCACTGCATTTTCAATTCAAGCATGATTCTCCTGAAAGTACTGACACGGTCAGAGCACTGACAGCTGTCACATATGAACAGTTTTTGCTCTTGGTGAACACTTTTCACTTCTAAAATCTTGACAAACACAGGTGCCAAGCCAAGATGATCTAGTACGAGTTACTTCAGCAAAGCCTTTGACACTGTCTGCTGCAACAAGCTCCTGGCCAGGCTGGCAGCTCGTGTCTTGGACACATCCACTCTGAAATGGGCCAAGAAGTGGCTGGAGGGCAGGGCCCAGAGAGTGGTGGTGAATGGAGCCACATCCAGTTGGTGACCAGTCATGAGTGGTGTGCCCCAGGGACCAGTGCTGGGCACAGTCCTATTCAATACCTTTATTGATGATCTGGACAAGGGGGTTGAGTCCAGCATCAGTAAGTTTGCAGATGACACCAAGTTAGGAGCAGGGGTGAATCTGTTGGAGGGTAGGAGGAGCCCTGAAGAGGGACCTGCACAGGCTGGATGGGTGGGCACAGACCAAGGGGATGAGACTGAACAAGGCTAAGTGCAGGGTTCTACACTTTGGCCACAACAACCCCAGGCAGTGCCACAGGCTGGGGACAGAGNGGGGACAGAGTGGCTGAGAGCAGCCAGGCAGAGAGGGACCTGGGGGTGCTGGGAGACAGGAGCTGAACAGGAGCCAGCAGTGTGCCCAGGAGGCCAAGAAGGACAATAGCATCCTGGCCTGGATCAGGAACAGTGTGGCCAGCAGGAGCAGGGAGGTTATTCTGCTCCTGTGCTCAGCACTGCTCAGGCCACACCATGAGTCCAGTGCCCAGTTCTGGGCCCCTCCATTTAGGAAAGATGTTGAGGCACTTGAAAGTGTCCAGAGAAGGGTGATGAAGCTGGTGAGGGACCTGGAGCACAGCCCCAAGAGGAGAGGCTGAGGGAGCTGGGGGTGTGCAGCCTGCAGAAGAGGAGGCTCAGGGCAGAGCTCATTGCTCTCTGCAGCTACCTGAAGGGAGGTTGTGGCCAGCTGGGGTTGGGCTCTTCTCCCAGGCACCCAGGGACAAAACCAGGGGACACAGGCTCAAGCTGTGCCAGGGCAGGGTCAGGCTGGATGTTAGGGGTAAGTTGTTGGCAGAGAGAGTGATTGGCATTGGAATGAGCTGCCCAGGGAGGTGGTGGAGTCCCCATCCCTGGAGGTGTTCAAGAAAGGACTGGATGGGGCATTTAGTGCCATGGTCTGGTTGATTGGCTAGGGCTGGGTGCTAGGTTGGACTGGATGAGCTTGGAGGTCTCTTCCAACCTGGCTGATTCCACGACTGAGCTTAGTGGAGAAACTACCCTCAGAGTTATCCCAAGATTAGAGATACAGCCACAACAGAGTCACTTCACCCCATAAGTCTATGGACTCATAAGTCTATAGCTCATCATGCTAAAACTGGAACTGGTCTCAAATTTTCCTTATTATTATTTATTTACCTACTGGAAGTCATCTCTTCACTACAACAAAAAATTCCATGATAATCATATGCATCTTACAGATGAGTTTTCAATCAAAACAGTGAAAATCTTCCAGATGAAACATTTCATATGGCCCTAGTGCACCCTGGAAACTGCAGCTGAGGAACTTTATGTCCCCTGTGTTGCCTGACTGGACTAAGCATCCTGTACTTAACATGGTGTCGGCCTCCCTTGCACATGGTCAGTCAACCTAGGCAACCAACCAACCATGCATCTCATTGCAGAGAGATGGCAAAAAGGAGTCTGAAGGGAAAACAGACACAAAAGCTCCATGGGAGCCAAAGGGCAGAATGTCTTAGGTCAAAATAAGAACCACATCTTTGCCACGTTGAGCTGCCAGGAGAGGCAAGTGCAAGGGGCACAGGAGTAGTTGTCCAGGTGTCACTAGGAACAGCAAAGCTCATTTGCTGTACAGTTTCCTTGCCAATCACACAGCAAGGAAGACAAGAAATGTTATTAGGACAGTATCTAGGCTGAGTTGTTTACAGACTCCCATAATTAGACAATTTATTATGAGAAATCAATTGAATTTAATTACGAACAGTTCAAATTAGTTTCTCGTACAACATTAACTCAGGCAAGGGTGGGACTCCCTGTGTGTTGCACAGGAGATATAGTAAGAGTAGTTACTCAAGCAGAGCTACAACCTTTAATTTGATCACTATCTCCTACTACAGGAACATACAAATAAGCTGCAAAACTGAGAGGCAAGTCATGGATCTAGATACTGCAGTCCTGCCTGTAAATGGAGAGGGAATGCCCCTGACAAGGCTTTGCAAATACATCCTGCACAACTGTGTAAAGCTCCCAGCACAAGAAGGAGATGGAAGTGTTGGAGCCAGTGCAGAGGAGGCCACGAAGATGCTCAGAGGGCTGCAGCAGCTGTGCTGTGAAGACAGGCTGAGAGAGTTGGGGCTCTGCAGCCTGGAGAAGAGAAGGCTGCCAGGAGACCATGGAGTGGCCTTCCAGGATCTGAAGTGGGCTACAGCAGGGCTGGGGAGGGACTATTCACAAGGTTTGGTGATGACAGGATGAGTAGGAATGGCAAAGTGGATGTTAAGAGGAAGAAGTTGTTTGGAGTGAGGGTGGTGAGACACTGGCACAGGCTGCCCAGGGAGGTTGTAGCTGCTCCCTGCCTGGAGGTGTGCAAGGCCAGGTTAGATGAGCCCTTGAGCACCCTGTTCTAGTGGGAGGTGTCCCTGCCTATGGCACAGGGGGGTTGGAATTGGATGAGCTTTGAGGTCCCTTCCAACATAAACCATTCTGTGATTCTCTGATGTGGCTTTTCTGGCTTCAATGTATGTCCACCTTTATACATCAGGAGACTGACCTAGACCTTCCAATTACTTTCCATCCTGCTAGAGTATGTGAACTTGCAGTTACAGCTGTTAAAACTCAGCAGTAAAGTCCTAAGCTTTGGTAGTAGGCACTAGGATGATCTTTTCAAACGCCTGCAGGTAACCACTGATGAATTGTGACCATGGTAGCAAATACTTTAGGAGACAAGACACTGAAAGAAGTTTAATAGCTTTCATTTCTCTACAATAAAAACTTCTCTGCAGCTAGGGCTAGTTCTCTGCAAGTCCTTAGTGAATTCAAGTGGCTGAAAAAGAAGGTATTTGGCAAAGCAAGTTTGATATAAGCTGTCAGGGAGACCTAGCACCACTCGATCCCTGCAGTTTATTCAATCCTTATAAAACTTATCTTAACACCAATTCCACAAGAGACTTCTTTTGCCTCATGGTGGTAGAGGAAAACAAACTTCATCTGAAAATTGCACTTCACAATTAAAATCCTCCCTGGGCTACACTTCCATGTATCAGAGGGTATTTACTCAGAAGCACTGAAGGAGGTGAGATGCATAAACCTCAGCAGAAAATACACAGATGTATTAAATTAATATTCTCCCTCTTTTCCCCATCCATATTAGGGCACAGAACTAACAATTCTCATCTAAGGGTCACTGGCAATAAATAATTCAAAATAGTGATAATGCTGGTGCAAGCACAGCAAACTTTCCACAACCTCAGGTTGTAGATGCTCAGAGGGCTGCAGCTCCTCTGCTGTGAGCATAGACTGAAAGAGTTGGGGCTGTGCAGGCTGCAGAAGAGGAGACTCCCAGGGGACCTTATTGTGGCCTTCCAGGATCTGAAGGAGAGCTAAAAAAAGCTGGGGAGGGACTTTTTAGGCTCTCAGGGAGTGACAGGACTAGGGGGAAATGGAGCAAAGCTGGAGGTGGGGAGATTCAGATTGGATGTGAGGAGGAAGTTGTTGAGCATGAGAGTGGTGAGAGGCTGGAATGGGTTGCCCCTGCGGGGAGGTGTTTGTGGCCAGATCCCTGGAGGTGTTTTTGGCCAGGCTGGCAGAGGCTGTGGGCAGCCTGCTCTAGGGTAGGGTGTCCCTGGGCATGGCAGGGGGGTTGGAACTGGCTGATCCTTGTGGTCCCTTCCAACCCTGACTGATTCTATGATTCTGTATTTATTACTCCTCTATGACTTGTCACACAGGTTACGATGGTCAAGCAAGAAAATAAAGCACAAAACTTAGATCCCACAGCAACTAAGTTATAAAATCAGTGCAAAGGTACTAAGGGCATTTAATATGAGTTCCAAACAACAGTTTTACGTTTTGCCTACTTACAATTACACTAAGAAGGATCCCAGCTAAATTCTTGTTTTGGTTACTCCAAAGTCCATTCATTGGCAGAACCCCTACCTTCTTCATGCATTATTAAAAAGCCTTCCTCCATGAATCCTTCTACAAATGGAAATATTGACACAACCCAAACACAAATACACAGTGTGTCAGCAATGCTAAATTAGCTTCATTACATGGCAATGAAGAGCTGAAAAAAAAGGAAAAAAACAAAAAAAACCAACACTGCATGATTTAATCACAGCATCACATAATGTCAGGGGTTGGAAGGGACTCCAAAGCTCATCTACTCCACGTGGCATGTAAAACAGGTGGTGAGATAAGATTGGGAAGTGGGGTGAAGGTGGTAGGGTGGTTGAGAACCCCTCTTAGGGACTCTGATGTCTGGGAGGGCTGTAGTGTTTCTGTATCACCTTTCTCACTGTATACATCTGTAAATATCTGTGTGCTGCTTTGAACTAACTGGAGGATTTGAATGAGAAATTAGACTATGGGCTGAGAAAGGGAAACCAAATTTCATTCTACTTCACTCATTTGTTTACTGAAATGGTATAAATTTAGAACCCAAACAAAAGATAAGACAGACTGCTTTGAGCTGCAGCTGCTGCTTCATCTCTCTTCCTGCCTTCATAGCTGGACCTGAATAATTTCACTAACTTCTTTCCTGCTGCTAACCCCATCCTGGCAGATCTACCTTCTCTTACCTGGCACATGAGACAGAGAGTGAGATAAGATTGGGAAGTGGGGGGAAGGTTGTAGAGTGGTTGAAAACACCCTCTTAGGGACTCTGCATTCTGGGAGAGATGTGGTGTTTCTATATTTTCACTGTATATATCGGTAAATATCTGTAATATATTGTAAATATATAATGGAATGGAATAGAATGGAATGGAATGGAATGGAATGGAATGGAATGGAATGGAATGGGCCAGGTTGGAAGAGACCTACAAGGTCATCCACTCCAACCTATCACCCAGCCCTAGCCAATCAACTAGACCGTGGCACTAAGTGCTCCATCCAGTCTCTTCTTGAACACCTCCAGTGATGGTGATTCAGCCACTTCCATGGGCAGCCCATTCCAATGGCAATCACTCTCTCTGGCAAGAACTTANAGAGCTGTGCTGGTTTGAAGTAATTGGGAAATTTGAATGAGAAGTTAGACTGTAGGCTGAGAAAGGAAAACACTGCTGGTGCTACTTCACTCATGGCTTTACTGAGAAAGAAAAAAAATGTTTTAGGAGTTGTAACCCAAATACAGATAAGTCAGACTGGTTTGGGCTGTGGCTGCTTTTGCAGGTTCCCTGCCTTTTGTAGCTGGATCTGAATAATTTCACTAACTTCCTTCCTGCTGCTAGTCCCCCTAGCTGATCTACCTTTGCCTATCTGCTGCATCAACAGATGGTGAGATAAGATTGGGGAAGGAGGGAAAGGTGGTAGGGATGGTTAAAAATCCCTCTTACTGATTTTGATCTCTGGGAGGGCTGTAGTGTTTCTGTATTACCTTTTCACTGTATATATCTGTAAATATCTGATATACACTGTAAATACCTGCTTGTGTATTGTGCAAAGCTGTAAATATAAAGCTTCATTTATTAAATTCCAGCTGACTAAGTCCTAGCATGGGTTACTTCAAAGTGGGGCCGGGGGGGGTGTATGGCAGGGAACTGCTGAACAAGAGCATATGAAGCAAAACCAACTCGTTCACCCTTCACACAGCCACAAACAACAGACCCAACAGCTCAAAGCCAGGGGCCAAAAACGGGAGAACAAACACGAGAAAGGATAAAATGCCACATTAGCTCAAGGAAGTCAGAGAGCTACATTAAATAACA
This sequence comes from Psilopogon haemacephalus, assembly GCA_013396835.1. Taxonomy (NCBI): domain Eukaryota; kingdom Metazoa; phylum Chordata; class Aves; order Piciformes; family Megalaimidae; genus Psilopogon; species Psilopogon haemacephalus. The sequence goes on along the minus strand of VWZI01003796.1, from coordinate 7,867 downwards.
TCCTCTTCGTATCAATTCCGCCAAATGGAGCAAGAAGCATCAGTTCCAGCTAAGTACCCAAAGCCAGCTGGAATTAATCTTGTGCCAGTGTCAAGAAGCCCTATAAAACTTGGAAGACGTGCCCTGAGAAACGAAGGCACGCCCTTGCACAAAGGCATACACGTGTGAAATGAATCTTGGCTGAGGGCCCGGCCTGCAGCTCACATAGCACTGTAGCTCCACTGAAGCATGCAGAACCAGCTTATGCCAGTTCTTTAATATGCAGACTAGAAGCCTGTAACCTCTAAATATAAATCTGAGCACAGCCTCATCACGCGTAGTGTACCAGGTGCAAGCACAAAATACACACCAACTTGGGGGGAAAAAAGAGAAACCCACACACAAACCCAAAACCAAGCCAGCAACAACAACAACAACAAAAAGGTGATGAAGAATACTAATTTCTATCCCTGGGGGGACACTAACTACTTTATTGTCATTTTTTAGCTATGTCACACATCAAGACTCTTGAATAGAATAGAATGGAATAGAATGGAATAGAATAGAGTAGAGTAGAATAGAATAGGATAGAAGTAGAACAGAATAGGATAGAAGTAGAACAGGATATAATAGAGTAGAACAGAATAGAATAGGAGTAGGTTAGAGTAGAATGGAGTAGATTAGATTAGAGTAGAATAGAGTAGAATATAATAGAATGGAATAGAATGGAGTAGAATAGAATGGGATGGAATAGAATGGAATGCAATAGAATATGAGATAATAGAGTACAGTAGAATAGAATAGAGTAGAACAGGCCAGGTTGGAAGAGACCTCCAAGCTCATCCAGTCCAACCTATTACTCAGCCCTATCCAATAAACTAGACCATGGAACTAAGTGGCTCCATCCCGTTCTTACTTGAACACCTTTCATGAACACACCAAGGTCAGAAAAACAGTGATATGTGTTACAAATTATTCATACATACATGCACTTTACTCAGTTCTATCCTAGGTTTTCCACTTTCTTGATAGGAAAGAACAGTCATCCTTTTAATCACTAGGATAGATTTCCCAGACACACCATTTATTAAGTAGAACCCAGATCAAAGGATGTGTCAGCTAAAGAGCTGAGAAACTTCTTCACGTCGCAGGTTCTTCCTTCTTCTACCACATGTAGAGGAAGTAATCATGGATGGAAGCTGCAGCACAGAAGGTTGTAGCTCAACACAAGGGGCAACTTTTTGACTGGAAGGGTCCCAGAGCACTGGCACATGCTGCTCAGAGAGGTTGTGCAGTCTCTTTCTCTGGAGACTTTCAAGGCCTGTCTGGATGCTTTTCTCTGTGACCTGACCTAGATTGTATGGTCCTGCTCTGTCAGGAGGGTTTGACTCTCTTTGGGTCCCTTCCAACCTCTGATATTCCCTGAGCCTGTGTGCCTACAACTTAGTAAATGGTACTTTAAATAAGTTCTTACAATGGAACAGACAGGTCTAACAAACAAGACTGTTAGACAACAATAGTAGGGCACATAAAGTTCTTCCACCTACACAATTGCCTTATACCAAGAACAGATGGTTCAAGGGACAATGCAAACATTCCTTTATGAGACACCAGGTTAATGACTGACACTTTTTAAATGGCTGAAACGTTCTCCATCTGAGCAGACTAAGTGAAATGCAACCATAAACAAGCAGGTACAGCCTTCTCTTGCAAACCTCAATTCTCTTTCTTGTAATTTGCTTGTCGAAGGTGCAGCTAATAAATGTTTACTCTTGATTTAACAAGCCCTACCTTACAAAGTAATCCAAAAGCACAAAAACAGAGAGCTTATTCTGCAGCCCGAAACAAGATGTCATGTCCTAGGCTCTCAACAGCAGTCGCCAAACTGAACAAGGAGGTAGAGCAATCCAACCAAGGAGGTCCAAGAAAAAAAGTAAAACTGAGGTGCACAGAGCTTGTTTATGACAAAACAGAAGAGAATGCTCAGGGCAGACCTCATTGCTCTCTACAACTACCTAAAGGAAGGTTGTAGCCAGGTGGGTCTGGGCTCTGCTCCCAGGCAATCAGCAACAGAAGGAGGGGACACAGTCTCAAGTTGTGCCAGGGGAGATATAGGCTGGATGTTAGAAGGAAGTTGTTGCCAGAGAGAGTGATTGGCATTGGAATGGGCTGCCCAGGGAGGTGGTGGAGTCCCCATCCCTGGAGGTGTTCAAGCAAGGCCTGGATGGAGCAGTTAGTGCCATGGTCTAGTTGATTGGCTAGTGCTGGGTGCTATGTTGGACTTGATGATCTTGGAGGTCTCTTCCAACCAGGCTGATTATTCTATTCTATTCTATTCTATTCTATTCTATTCTATTCTATTCTATTCTATTCTATTCTATTCTANATTCTATTCTATTCTATTCTATTCTATTCTATTCTATTCTATTCTATTCTATTCTATTCTATTCTATTCTATTCTACTCTATTCTATTCTATTCTAATGCAAAGAGGAAAACCTGTAAGAGAAAAGTGGGTGAGAGCTGGTTCACAACTGACAGGCGGGAAATAAGGAAAGTTTCTAAGAAGCAAAAGGAAGCTGATGCTGAAATTGTCTCTCAGCACCATTAATTTACCTTATGCAGACATTTACACATCTACCAGGTGGGTTATCAGAAGAGGACTGCCCAGGAAGAGCTTGGATTCAGTGTTACATAATCTATTAAATGTTATATTCAAAGCTTCTGCCAAGTCTCTCACCACGATACATCATCTTCAGAAGCTCCATCTCATTCTCAGTGGTATAATTAGGTAGGCAAATCCCCAAAGCATGTCTTAAGATATACCCACTCCCTCCCAGGTTCTATTTTCACACATGGGGACGTGGCTGTCAAGTCACAATCACCTCCTTTAGGAGATTCAGACAGCTAGAAGCCATAATGCCATTGCCACTGTCCTGCAGTGATTAATATTAAAGGTAAAGAAATTTTCTATATAGCTAATTCTCAATCTGTCAGCTATGACCAGAGCCTAGAGATAGTGACCCTGAAGCCTTAAATGGTCTGCGTGCAGCAAGGACCTGCCTGTCTGTCACTGCAGCAAGAACAGTGAGAGACTGATTCAATGTGCTTCCTGCATAACAACATGAGCCTGAGGAGGCAAATGTTAACAACAAGCACCACCTCTTCTTGGGCTCTACAGGAGCTGGACGCCAGAAAGTTCATGCCTAATCAAATCCAGCATGGGAACACAGCAAGATGTTTATGGCTTTCTCTATCAGAATGAGCGTGGCACGCAGCTGCCCTAATGGCAAATGCATAAGTGCATGGGATGAAGCAGAACATGCTTCAAATCAAGGGAGAGTAAAATCTTCTGACCAGCAGGGCAGAAATGTGCAAACAAGGACAGCGAGTTACAGTGGCACTGAAGGAACTCACAGTTAACTAAATACGAAATCTCTGAGGTGGCAGCTTCATACTGTGTTTAATTCAATCTAAAGAGAGGGCTGCCACCAAAAAAAAAAAGAAAAAAAAAGTAAAAATAGGTATCCCCTTCATTCTCTCCTCCTCACAGCTTTGTACCACTCTGAAGATCCATTTAGCCCCTCCATTGCGGTGCACGCAATAAACGTGCAGCCATGACTATAAATTCTCTGACAAATCAACTCCCCAGTGGAGGGGAAGGTAAATTAATATAGTCACAGACCACTTATTTTTTTCAGGAGCCAGTGAAAAGGCTGCTTTTGGGTATCAGTCTGGAGCTAGGTTGTACTACATACAATGAGGAACTGACCCCTGGAACAGTGCAGCCTCTGCACCCTAAGTTTTTCACCCATTTCAACCTTGAATTTGCATTAGCTGCCTAGAATTTTTCCAACCCAAACAGCTGTGCACCTGAGAGACCATCTTAGTTACAAAGACATTTTTCCCATCCAGTCCTGAAACCATCACAAAAAGCTTGCAGATGTATCACAGGGTGTCAAAGCCGCCAGGAAAATAACCAGCATGGCCACAAATGTGAAATGTGAAGCTCTCTTCCTGTAAATCAATCATCAGGAAGCTAAGCACTGAAAATGTCAAGTCCTGAGCTATACTTCCACAAAGTATCAACTGCATATGTAGTTTAAAAAAAAAAAATTTAAAAATAAAAAAAAAGTAGTAAATATTGCACAAGCAAAGGTAGAATGAAAAAAAAGAAGTGTAAAGGGTTACACCTCACCTGGAGCCTTCTGACTCCTCCCAGGGGGTGGTCTGACCTTTCCCCAGCTGTCATGGTTAGCCCACTCCCACTTCCTGCTAAGGACTTGCTACAAAAGGGGAGACATTTTCTTTTCTCTCTCTCTGCTGCCCTGAATGCCTGAGCAACTCCTCGCTGCTCTGCTGCCACACCACCATGTGCTCCTCAGCCAACACGTGGAAGGATACCACCATTTTATTTGGAACACTTAACTAACTGCATTTCGTCACAAAAAACCTGCATCCAGCTTTCATTCACCAGCATCTCAGCATCAAAATCATACATCCTGCCTTCATCCAACATCAAAATCATCCATCCCAGCTTTTGGACTCAATTGCCTTCCATGGGTTGTATTTCTATTTTGTGTATTTTGTTGCCCCCTTTCTTCCCCTTCTCCCCAGCCTCTGTAATTTTTTCCTCATTCCCCCATACACTGCATTCTGGTTCCCCTTTTCTCCCACCTTCTGTAAAGAAACCTTTTTCCTCCTATTTGTTGTTAAAGTTTTATATTTTTTTATTTCCAAATCGAATTGAGTATTTATCAGGCTTTTGGGTTCAGGGCTGGCTAGCTTAAACCCAAGACAAGAAGACACAATGGCAGTTGCTAAGCAAATAAATGGACCACCTAATAATTTTCACACTAGCTACAGTAGGTGAGCTGAGGGAGCTGAGATCACCTACTGCTGAAACTGCAGCTGCTCTTGCTGCTTGAACCTCAGGTATCATCACAATGGCCAGCTCTGATCCTTCTGATTTAGTATTGCTAGGGCACCACACACTCATTAATCTCAGCATATTACTGTGAAATATTAGTGACCCATCAGCCTCACCTCTGTGCCTGAGAAGATCATGGAAGAAACCCTCTTAAAAGCTCTGATAAGGCACATGGAGGACAGGAAGGTGATTCAAAACAGCCAGCATGGCTTTACTGAAGGCGAGTCCTGCCTGACCAATCTACTGTCCGTCCACGGAGACACTCTATGGAGTGATCAAAATTCAACAAGGCCAACTGTAAGGTCCTGCACCTGGGTGGGTGCAATCCCAAGAGAGGAAATGAATGTTTCATAATGTTAGGTGCATATTCCTCACCAGTCTTCGTGTCTTGAATCAATTGTAGGTGATTAGCGAGGCAGGAATTATAAAATATGTAGTTATTTTATTTCCAAAAAGCTCCACACACAAACTCTCTCCAAACCAGTTAAATTTGGGTTCTGATTTGGTCAGGAAATTCTTCACAAGAATGCTTATGGGCAATTCATTAATTTAGGAGAATCAGAAAACTGGAAAAGTTTTAGCCACAAAATAGCTCTGCCTCACTTATAAATAGGCCTTAAGGAGATCCATGCTACTCACAGAACAAGAGTAGAATTCAGAGCTAGTCCCTGGATCCTTTGTGGCAGTGTTGGGAGCTGCTCAGCATCTTGATAGCCATTGAGAGGCTTCCAGGTCTTCTCAGGTTCTAGCAGGGTGCTGGGAAAGAGGCAGATGAGCTCTGACCTGATCCTGGTTCCTCTTGGCACAGAGGTTGGCAGAGGTGCAGGCAGGAGCTCTTGCAGGTGTGCAGAGAGCAGGATGTGTGTGGCACTGCTCACCACAGTGTGAGGCACTTAATGCTTTCTCCTGGGAAACTTGAGGCATTTTAGTTTCCAGGTCGTTCAAGCCCAAAACATCAGGGCTAAGCTGGTCTGGAGCACAAGGCAGAGCAGAAGGCATTGTCCAAGCTGAGAGCAGGTTGTGTGAGCACAGCAGAAGGCAGAGCAGAGCAGCACACACTGAGGCAGAGCAGTGAGACAGAGGCAGCACAGAGCAGCACAACTGCACAACACCTTAGCTCCACTGATATTCTTTGCCCAAGTGCAAAGGCTCCTTTGGCCACAGAGATTCACCAATCAATGGCATTTGCCACACTGACCATGTTAGGTGACCCCAGGGCTTGCTTACCCTTATTTGGGCAAGACATTCACAAGCACAGCAACACCTGTGGGTACCTGTTGATCACTTTGGGAGGGGAAATAATGGCCCAAGCCTTTGTTTTCCTTCTATCCTTGCTTTGCCCATCAACAGAAGCCTGGGGCAAGCCAGGACATATTTTAGGCCTATTAGCCTTCCAGGATAGTCTCCATGCAGGCACAAAAACCCCAAAGAAAGCCAAGCCAGCAGAAGGCAAAGTGCAAGAGTGAAGGGCTTAGACAACAAAGGTACTCACACTGAGCATCTCAAGCTTGTATTTTTTACAGGGGGAAAAAAATAATAATAAAAAAAGCACAACTGAAAGCATGACAAAAAATTCACAGGAAGAAGGAGATAACACAAGCACAACTTTACAAAAACATGTCTGTAGTGGTACGATGAACCTATACATACAAAACACATTAATTCTGTTTTGCCTTTATGAACTGCCTCTATTTTTACATCTAACAGCTGCTTTTTATTCTCACAGTGTAACGAACTGTGCTCCTTCCACTAAAAGAAGAACAGCAGCAACTACCAATTTGTCAGGGGAAATAAAAATAAAAAAAAAAACACCCACTGCAGTAATTAAGAGCAAGTAAGTAATGAGTAAGGTTACTTCAACACAAAATTGGCTTTTCTGCTTTCTCTGGAAAAAAAAAAAAGATGTTGAGTTTGGAAATAAATAACACGCAGAACAACTGAAAAAGAGTCTGGGCTCCAATGCTGTTTTCTGCAACATCTGAGGGACTGAAGGGAAGGACACAGAGAGAGAATTGCCAAGCTGAAGACAGGCTGCTTTCCTGAAGGCAGGCAACCCCTAAGTTTCAGGGTCAGCCTGGGTTATGCACTTTGTCACTGCACATACACAGGGAAAGTGGTTCACACAGATGGCAGTCACCGCAGATGCTGCTGACCCAGGACCAGAGGATGCTTCACAGTAGCAAAGGAAAAAAAAAAAAAAAATCCAAACCCACAGTCAGCCTCCGTGTATAATATGGGCTAATTTAATAAAGAAACCCATGTTTAATCTGCCTTTTACTTGTTTCCTTTAACCCTCACTTGACATCTACAAGGTAAAGTGTGCATCCACCCTGGAGGTGAAGCTCTGGAAACAAATGTCAGTGCAGAGCCTGAGGCAGCTGCAGCAGCAGTGCAACCTGCAGGCGACACTGCCCCAAGCCTGGAATGGTAGAACACAGTGCCCGTGCTTAGGGAACATCTGCAAAGGAAGAAAAGAAGAGTGGCAGCCTCCACAAAACCCAAGGAAATGTGGAAGCTGCAATTACCTCACCTGAGCTCCCACTGACTGTACAGGAAGAGGCAGAAGCAATAGCAGCCCTGCACCTTTTCTTGTTGTGTTCTTCCATGTGACTCCCTGTCCTGGTTCACCTTTACTCATTGTCACTGAATCATAGTATCACAGAATCAGCCAGGTAGGGAGAGACCTCCAAAATCATCCAGTCCAACCTATCACCCAGCCCTAGCCAATTAACTACACCACAGTAGTAAGTGCCCCATCCAGGCTTTGCTTGAACACCTCCAGGGACGATGAATCCACCACATTTCTGGGCAGCCCATTCCAGTGTCAACCATTCTCTCTGTGAAGAACTTCCTCCTAGCATCCAGCCTGAACCTGCCCTGGCACAACTTGAGGCTGTGTCCTCTCATTATTTTGCTTGTTGCCTGGGAGAAGAGACCAACCTCACCTGGCTACAACCTC
>VWZI01003795.1:220930-256352 GCA_013396835.1 Psilopogon haemacephalus | reverse complement strand
CAGCAAATATGAACGATCTTTCTTCTCTTATTGAAGAAATGCAATCCCCACAGTGAAAAGTCTATTCCTGTGTTACCCTGACCAGTAAAACACTTGATAATCTAAAGCCTGGCTTTCTTTTCTAAGCTGTAAATGATACAAGTAGCCTGTGGTGTTATCAAGTCTAACACATGAATATATTGTTTTAGCTGGGTAGGTAGCCAAGGCATTTTAGACATTTCATAATGAGGTAAGAAGGATCTTTAGTTTCTGAAAACACTGTTTGGTTTTTCTTTAGATCCTGTACTACCATGCATAAAATTGGATGCTCAGAGGGCTGGAGGACTTCTGAATAGAATCGAATCAGCCAGGTTGGAAGAGACTTCCAAGCTCATCTAGTCCAGCCTTTTGCCCAGCCTGAGCCAATGGCACTAAGTGCTCCATCCAGTCCTTTCTTGAACACCTCCAGGCATGGCAACTCCACCACCTCCCTGGGCAGCCCATTCCAATGCCAATCACTCTCTCTGTGAAAAACTTCCTCCTAATATCCAGCCTATGCCTCCTCTGGCACAACTTGAGACTGTGTCTCTTTTTTCTGTTTATGGTTGTCTGGGAGAAGAGAACCACCCCACCTGGCTACAACCTCCCTTTAGGTAGTCGTAGACAGCAATGAGGTCACCCCTTAGCCCTCCTCTTCTCCAGATTAGGCAACCCCACCTCCCTCAGTCTCTCCTCACAGGTCTTGTGCTCTGGTGCAAGAACAGGCTATGAGAGTTGGGGCTCTTCAGCCTGGAGAAGAGAAGGCTTCCAGGAGACCTTCCAATATCTGAAGGGGGCCTACAGTAGTGCTGAGGAGGGACTATTCACAAGGTCTTGTAATGACAGGATGAGGGGTAATGGGTTTAAACTGGCAGAGGGAAGATTTAAAGGGCATGTTAGGAGGAAGTTCTTCACAGTGAGGGTAGTGAGACGCTGGCACAAGATGCCCAGGAAGGTTGTGTCTGCTCCTTTCCTGGAGGTGTTAAAGGCCAAGTTGGATGAGGCCTTGAGTGACCTGTTCTAGTGGAAGGTGTCCCTGCCTGTGGTGGGGGATTGGAGCTGGATGATCTTTGAGGTCCCTTCCAACCTAAACCATTCTATGTTTCTATAATATTTGTTAGTTTGTAATCACGTATCACTTGTGGATACCCAGAGCCAAGAAGCTCTTAATTTCTAAAATTGCTGTTAAATAAAATCACAGTTAAAAAATTATAGCAGTACTCCTATGTTTCTCAGAAAATCTATTTGTATGTGGTACCTGAAGCAAGAGTTCTGGTAAGAAATGCAGTTTGGTTTCCTAATCAAACCCCAGGCAAACATGAAATCAATACAGGTGCCAAAGGTTAGCTATCAGTGCTTTTGTGATCGGCAATGATATGCAGCTGCTGCTGTGACCAGTGCTTCTTCAAAGCCTGTTTCAAATACATAATGGCAACCACTCACTAATCAGGCACTTTCTCTAAGTGGACATCTTTATGCTCTCAGAGTGATTACTTCCATTCTTGTTGGTCTGGATCTTGGGATGAAGCTGCCCACTGGTGGAATTTATGTCTGGCTGGAATGATGCACTTCTATCACATCTCTCTCCTTACTGTTATGAATGATGGGGTTTGCAATAAGTAGAGTGGTATTGAGAAATATGGACACTTTAAAGGTTTGAAAACCCTTTTTTGGTGTGTGCTTCACACCTGGGTGCATTTCCTGTGTGATCTGGAATAGGTGGTCCTGCTCTTGCAGTGGGGTTGGATTAGAGGATCTTTCGAGGTCACTTCCAGCCCCTAACATTGTGTGATTCTGTGTGCTTCAAGAATTTCCATGAAAATCTGTGTCATTTAGGGGCAAAGTTATATTGTTTTTGACGTACCTTTCTGTGAGCACTGCAAGTGAGAGGAAAAGATATCCAAAATATGCCCAGTGCTTGTTGTAGGAGAAAGGAATTAGTATTTAGGTTAGTAAGAGGACTAATAGCACGAGCTACAGCGGGGATTGCAGGAGATACTCAAGCACCAAATTTATCACCCCTCTATGTGTGCCTCTGTGCCAGAATTTTAGAAGAGCATGTTTAATTGTTTCACACAGTGGGAGTGGGTGCCCACAGTTCAGCAAGTACTATCCTGAGAGCTTCAGTACCTGAACCTGCCATGCTGGGTTTGAATTTGTGGTGGGTGAATTCCTCCTCTTTACCAGCAATTGTCCTGGGCTGCATCAAGAGAAGCTTGGCGAAGAGGGTAAGGGAGGTGATTCGTGATTCTCTCCCTTTACTCTGCTCTCCTCAGACCCCACCTGGGGCACTGTGTGCAGTTCTGGAGCCCCCAGCACATGAAGGACATGGAACTGTTGGAGAGAGTGCAGAGGAGGGCCATGAAGATGATCAGAGGGCCGGAGCACCTCTGCTATGAGCACAGGCTTAGAGAGTTGGGGCTCTGCAGTCTGGAGAAGAGAAGGCTTTAAGGAGACCTTGTAGTGGCCTTCCAATATCTTAAGGGGGCTTACAGGAGGGCTGGGAAGGGAGTACTCACACAAGGTCTTGTAATGACAAGACAAGGGATAATGGTTTTAAACTGGAAGAGGTGAGATTTAAATGGGATGTTAGGAGGAAGTTCTTCACAATGAGGGTGGTGAGACACTGACACAGGTTACCCAGGGAGGTTGTGGCTGCCCCCTCCCTGGAGGTGTCCAAGGCCAGATTGGATGAGGCCTTGAGTGACCTGTTCTAGTGGGAGATGTCCCTGCCTATGGCACAGGGGGTTTGGAACTGGATGAGCTTTGAGGTCCCTTCCAACCTAAACCATTCTATGATTCTATCTTTTGGTGCTGTTGCCTGACTTCATGTTTTGATTTTGTTCAAATAAAGAATGATAAATTAATGGTAGATTTTGGCTTTATGAGATGAAAACATTGATCTCTGTAATACTGTCAGGAAACCGTGACATCCACCATATCTGAGTTCTCAGAAAGTGAAGAAGACTTATAAATCTAAATTAGAATATTTCTCTCGCAACAGGAAAATGAAATTATCTTGGCAGAATAGATTTCACATTTGGGGCTAAAATAAAATTGATTTTTACTTAGTGATGCATTGAGCATTTTCCACATTGCTTAGGAGCAAGTAGCTGTCAAACTTCTACTGGGGCAAGCATGTCTCTACTGCAGTGGCCAACTAGAGAGTTGTTTGGTTGGGTTTGTTTTGTTTAAAAGGTTTGTTTTGAATTGTGGAATGTGGCTTTTGTCTTCCACTCTCTGAATCATCATCCAGAAACTTTGTCATCGCTGTAGAATTATTTGCTGTGGTCTTATTCCCTGAGAAGGCAGCCACTTGTTATTGGCCTGAAGGCAAAGTAGATACCCCAGCACCACTGGATCAGTTGCTCTTCAAAACAGTGGATGAGTCAGTTAATCCCTTGGTGAAAAGAACTGGTTTTCCTTTTTTTTTTCCCTTTCTTGTTTTTCTTCTTTCTGTGTTGGTCCTTTGAGTCATTTGGAAGGGTATGTGAGTGCACTAGAGCTTGTAGTACTCTGATTTCAACATGCACCCTTTCTCAAAGTACAAAATAATTGCTCAGCTTGTTCTCTAAAGGTGGCCTATGTAGTCATTTTATATACAGTGCATGCAGTTAAATTTTTAAACTTCTCCCTTTCCAGATATATCAAATGCAGTCAGTGAGAGCTCTTCGTTCTGCCTGGTGAAATGCCTAATGCCAAATTCTGCTCGGTTCATAATAACTAGAAATAAGTTTCTGAGTTACTTTTAAGTGCAGGAGGGGGTCATAGGGTGAAGATTTGGGTGACACTAAGACAATTTGAAAGATTTTGCCTATTTTTCTTTAGAGAGAAATAAAGTTTTGGAGCCCCTGCTACAAGAGGGATGTGGACATGCTGGAGCATGGCCAGAGAAGGGCTGGAGCACCTCTCCTTTGAGGATAGACTGAAAGAGTTGGGGCTGTTCAGTTTGGAGAAGGAGGCTCTGAGGTGACCTTCTTGTGGCCTTCCAGTATCTGAAGCGGGGCCTACAAAAAAATCTGAGGGACTTTTTAGACTCTGAGACAGTGACAGGACTAGGGGGAATGGAGCAAAGCTGGAGGTGGGGAGATTCAGATTGGATGTGAGGAGGAAGTTGTTCTGCATGAGAGTGGTGAAAGCCTGGAACTGGTTGTCCAAGGAGGTGTTTGGGGCCACATCCCTGGAGGTGTTTGCAGCCAGGCTGGATGAGGCTGTGGCCAGCCTCATGTAGGGTAGGGTGTCCCTGGGCATGTCAGGGGGTATGGAACTAGATGATTCTTGTGGTCCCTTCCAACCCTGACTGATTCTGTGATTCTATGAAAGCCCTAAGTAGCACTCTCCATAGTGCATGGTGCTGTAGTCTAGCACTCCAAAAACACGTTTTGTCACTACTTCTGCTTTTATACAATCTCATTGGAATCTGAGCTGCCACTTTTTGTAGTGTTGTTCACCACAGAAGTCTTAGAAGCCAGCACCTGAAAGATGCTTTGCTGAAGAATATGTATCTTCTTTCAAAGTACTTTGTAGGCTCCTTTGCTCTAAGACAGTTCTTGTAGCATGCTCCTTTCAAGGATGCATCCTTTTCTAGCTGCATTGCATTTTGCTTCCTAAGGAGTGTCACAGAAAATTTCATCCTGTGTTTGTGGTTTCAATCTCTACATTTTATATTGTGTTTTCCTAAATCGGATTAGTCAGTTGTTTTCTCAGACTAAAATAACATTGATGCTCACAGCTATTTGTCTTCTGGAGTGCTTAAGCCCTGGTTACTTTTTATGAAACTCCAGTCCACTGTAATTTAAACAAAAGAACTAGAACAGGTTTTTCATCTGTGATAAATGGACTTGGAGTTTGGCTTCTGTCATTTTAATTCAGGAGAGAAACAGTTCTGTCGTCTTATGACAAGTCGTATGTGCCAGTTGCAAAGTTGATTTTAGAAGTTTCTTTCCAGATGCAAGCACATAGTTGAAGTGGGGTGAAAGCTGATGAGGGAAAATAATAACAAAATAAAGGAAGTAAAAAATATTGGCGTTTTCCCTTAGGCAATAATGTCATTCTCTGCTATAGCAAGTGACAAGCAGCTTTCTCAAGCACTCTGCCAGTCTGTCTGCAGACACAGTCAGGATGGTTTGTTGTGGAGTGAGTGACGTTGCAGAAATGAGCAATCTGTTTATGGCAGGAGAGAAATATTCATGGTCATAATAAATCACAGAAAGAAAATAGATTGCCAGATTCTGCATTATGCTGTGGATTTCATAGATGCTAAGATATTGAACCTAATTACTGCTTTTGAGGAGAGACAGCAGAATTCAAGGAAAGGCATAATGCGTTTGGTTGGAAGCAACCTCAAAGATCATCCAGTCCAACCCTCTGCCCAGCACTAAACTGTGTCCCTAAATGGAATATTAGTAAAAATATTCCATTAACATAGAATAAAATAAGCCAGGTTGGAAGATACCTCCACGATCGTCCAGTCCAACCTATTGCCCAGACCTAGCCAATGGCACTAAATGCTCCGTTCAGTCTTTTATTGAACATCTCCAGGGGCAGTGACTCCACCACCTTCCTGGGCAGCCCATTCCAATGCCAATCACTCTCTCTGGGAAGAACTTGCTCCTAATAGCCCACTTATACCTCCCCTGTCACAGTTTGAGACTGGGTCCCCTTGTTCTGTTGCTGGTTGCCTGGGAGAAGAGACCAACCCCACCTGGCTACAGGCTCCCTTTAGGTAGTTGTAGACAGCAATGAGTACTGCCCTGAGCCTTCTCTTCTCCAGGCTGCACACCCCCAGCTCCCTCAGTCTCTCCTCACAGGGCTGTGCTCTAGGCCCCTCACCAGCTTCCTCTGGACACATTCCAGCACCTCAACGTCACTCTTGAACTGAGGGGATGAGAACTGGACACAGAACTCAAGGTGTGGCATGACCAGTGCTGAGTACGGGGGCAGAGAAGCCTCCCTTGTCCTGTTGGCCACACTGTTCCCGATTTCTTATCAAAAGATATATGCACTACAGAAATAGTGCAGTGAAAGAAAAGAATGAGGAGAAAGCATAAAAAAAGAAACATATTGAAATAATGTGAATCTTCAGTTTTGGAAGGTTACTGAAGTATGAATTCACCCTAATTAGAATAAATAAGTATTTTTTTACCTCTCTTGAATTTTAAATCATAAATTAACATAAATGAGGAAAAAAAAAAGAAAAAAAAGCAGAAATATAAACTCCATATTAGTAATTCTTCTTGAAATTACTACAGAATATGCTCAATCCCACAGTTTGTAATTTCTCTGCTAATTTAATATGCATGGATTTTTATTTTTTTTTTTTCATTTTAGATCTGGAGTTTTTTTGTAAACACCACCACTTGTTGAGAGAAAAATAATAGAGGTTTTCACCCATGAAGGGCAAAACCATAAAATTGTATGAAATATGAAAGACTTTTCCGTGAGCAAAAGAAACACAATCACACTTTGCGGGTGTGATGTCCTATTTATTCTAAGGAGATTAATTTCAGTTTATGTTAGATTAAGACCCTTGGATTGTAAATCTTCTTTATTTGCCGCTTCAAAGAGGTGAAAGGAAGAACTGCTGAGAGTTAAAGTTCACATCTAGAGCTTTATTGCGTAATATATTTCAGAGCCCTTTTAAATAGTTCACTTTTTTTCTTTGTTTTTTTTTTGGTCACTGTATTGGCAGAATGAAATGTGAATGTTGGTCTTCTGGATAGCATCTTGATAGCCAATATATCCACTTTCCCTTTTTAGTTGTATATAAAAGGCTTTTCACATAATCGATCATTCATTCATGCATTACTTACAGTAGCTTCTGGTATGGCTTTTGGTATGCTTAATATGAGAAGAGAGCTTTATTTTTATATACATCAATTATGTATGCAGGAAAATGCGAGCATAAAATATGCATTTGTGCATTTCTACGTTGTATAGCTGCTTTAAAATAATTATTTAATAAAGCTCTTATTAAATTCCTGTATTTTTATAGCGTTTCAGCACGTGTGCATAATGAAAGAAAAAAAAAAGATAATTGTTTTATTTTGCATGACAGTTTTCCTGCAAACAGCAAATGCCCTGCTCAAACATGTTTCATTCTTAGAATAGAATCATAGAATGGTTTAGGTTGGAAGAGACCTTAAAGATCATCCGGTTCCAACCCCCCAACATAGACAGGGACACATCCCACTAGAACAGGTCGCTCAAGACCTCATCCAGCCTGGCCTTGAACACATCCAGGGAGGGAGCAGCCACAACCTCCCTGGGCAACCTGTGCCAGTGTCTCACCACCCTCACTGTGAAGAATTTCTTCCTAACATCCCGTTCAAATCTCCCCTCCACCAATTTGAACCCATTCCCCCTTGTCCTGTCATTACAAGACCTTGTGAAGACCTCCTTCTTTACCTTCAGGAAGTATTTTGATGTTTCATTGTACAGCAAAGACCAATAAATGCAGTCTTTGGAGGGGCAATATTCAGAGGTGATTTTAAGCTATTAGAGGAGCTGGAGTTTATGCTTGAGAAGATGAAGAATTTGAGTTGGTTTTCTACATTCGGTACAAATTGCTTACTAATGCTACACAGATACGGTAGCTGCTTTTGTTAATAAAGTGACATATTTTATACTGATATTTCATTGGTGCTACATGCTTTAAAATATGGCATATCAGAATAGGATAAGCCAGGTTGGAAGAGACCTCCAAGATCATCCAGTCCAACCTATCACCCAGCCCTCCAATGGCACTAAGTGCCCCATCCAGGCTTTTCTTGAACACCTCCAGGGATGGTGACTCCACCACCTCCCTGGGCAGCCCATTCCAATGCCAATCAATCTCTCTGGGAAGGACTTATCTCTAATATATGCCTCCCCCAGCACAACTTGAGACTAATGCAGTAGATACCATTGATACTTTAATCTCTGTTTCACTTATGCATTAAGAGCTTAAATTGCAAAGCTTTATTAATGAAATCACTGAAGTTTTAGTTTATTATTTTAATTTTGCTCTCCTTTCTCATTACAACTATTTTTTATTATATTTGTCATAGCAATTTTAAACATGCTCTAGTGTGATGGTTTGGGAGTTCCCTGCCTCCCTCCCCTCCCACTTTTGAATTCACCCAGACTAGATTCAGCTGGCTGGAAGTTAAGGAATGAGGCTTTATATTCACAGCTTGGCACAATATGCAAGCAGATACATACAATGTATTACAAATATTTACAGCTACATAGAGAAATATACAAGTTAAAAGTAATACAGAAACACAATACTCCTCCTAGAAATCAAAGTAGCCAAGAGGGGTTCCCAACCAGCCTTCCACCTTTTCCCCACCCTCCAACCTTATCCCAGAATATGCCTTACATGTAAGGTGAATTAGAAGGATTGGTGATGGGGGTTAAAGCAGAATTGATTAGTTGGGTTGCACAGATCCAGCTAGAAGCCAAGGAGAGAGAGACAGCAACAGACTGAGCTCGATACACTCTGTTTTATCTATGTATATGTCCTTGCTTTTGCACATTTCAGTAAATCTATGAGCGAAGTAGACATCACCATTGTTTTCACAGTCTCCAATCTAATTTTTCTTATTAAAATATTATAGTTAGCCTCAAACCAACACATTTAGAGACTTCTTACAGTGTGCTTTTGGCACTTTAAGGATCATTTCCTTTTCCCATGTTTTGGCAGTGGTCCTGTGGAAACCTGTAAGAAAGCTCCATGGCACAGGAGTAGCACTTTAATCTGTCTATGACTTTTATGTTGGCTCCTCTGCAATGCTGCAGGTCTCCACTGCCAAAACCAGTCTCCAGGCAGAAAGCCTGCTACCATCAAAAATAGTTGCAGCAGCCAGTGGGCCACCTAAAGGGAGGAAGCATCTTCTGGGACAGTAAATCTTCATTACTTCCCAAACAAATTGCATTATGTGCAAAACAGCTGGAGTATCTCAGCCTGTGCATCTAATCCGTTGTTTATCATCTCTTGCATGCACAGACATGCATTGGGCTCCCACATGTCAGTGTTTGTGTGAATTAGCCCACAGACAGCTGTCATGAATACTCTGCTGTCACAATCACTATAGGTGTTCTGAATTGAAATTCTTGAGCAGAGGCAGCTCACACACTTTTCTTTGAGTATTTTTTTTTCTTGTTGCTGTTTATTTTCTTATTTATCTAAGCAGGAAAAAATAATATTCTATAAGTTTGTTCTTCTCCCATATAACCTACATAATTTTAATTTTTATATATTAAAAATATTTTTTCACATGTATTTCACATAAGTGACCTTAAATTTTTTTTTGAGCGGAGTTACATCGTACATAATTAAGTGGCTGTGATGCAAACTTCTTGAATATTATAGAAAATAGTGTTGTTGGGATAGTTCAGGTTAACCTTGTGGAAGTGAGCTTGGATCACATGTGTCCTTAGAATCATAGAATCAGTCAGGGTAGGAAGGGACCACGAGGGTCATCTAGTTCCAAACCTCCTGCCATGCACAAGGACACCCTACCCTAGATCAGGCCGGCCACAACCTCATCCAGCCTGGCTGCAAACACCTCCAGGGATGTGGCCCCAAACACCTCCTTGGACAACCAGTTCCAGGCTCTCACCACTCTCATGCTGAAAAACTTCCTCCTCACATCCAATCTGAATCTCTCCACCTCCAGCTTTGTTCCATTCCCCCTAGTCCTCTCACTCCCTAACAGCCTCAAAAGTCCCTTCCCAGCTTTTTTTGTAGCTCACTTCAGATACTGGAAGGCCACAAGTAGGTCACCTGGGAGCCTCCTCTTCTCCAGACTGAACAGCCCCAACTCTTTCAGTCTCTCCTCATAGCAGAGGTGCTGCAGCCCTCTAAGCATCCTCGTGGCCCTTCTCTGGACACACTCCAGCATGTCCACATCCCTCTTGTAATAGAGGCTCCAGCACTGGATGCAGTACTCCAGATGGGGTCTCACCAGGGTAGAGTAGAGGGGGAGAATCACCTCCCTGGCCCTGCTGGCCACACTTCTCCTGATGCAGACCAGGATCTGTTTGGCTTTCTGGGCTGCAAGTGCACACTGACAACTCATGTTGAGCCTCTCGTCCACTATCACCCCCAAGTCCCTCTCCACAAGGCTGCTCTCCAGCCAGTCACTGCCTAGCCCTTATTTGTGCTTGGTGTTGCCCCAACTTTCTGTAAGCTGACTTACTTGTAAGCTGCTCTTTGGCTAGGCATTTAAGGATGGACTGATGGTTAATTAATGACAGTTGTTCAAAACAGAAAAGAAGATATGAACTACACAAGAGAATCCAGCTGCAGCAGATTGTTGGTATCCTCTTGTGATCACAATCAGCTTAGAACTGTTCTGGATGCACCAGACCTGCTGGTCATGCAGTTAAGAGATTTGTGTGTGATTCATAGAATGGTCTAGGTTGGAAGGGACCTCAAAGCTCATCCAGTTCCAACCCCATGCTGTAGGCAGGGACAGCTCCCACTAGATCAGGTCACTCAAGGCCTCACCTAACCTAGCCTTGAACACCTCCAGGGAGGGAGCAGCCACAACCTCCCTGGGTAACCCGTTCCAGTGTCTCACCACCCTCACTGTAAGGAACTTTTACCTAACATTCCAAGAGACAGATGTTATAAGCATAAGAACTGCAGTTTTTTTCCTACACCAGGGACAGAAATTCTTTAGATATGGCCTCCTGTTCTCCTCAGTTAAAAGAAATGCTGTAAGTTGGAATCTTCATAAAGGTTTGATGTTTCCTTTGGGTATATCTTGAGTTTGCACTGATGATATTTGATAGGTGTTAGGCTGGCATCAAAGAACTCTATGATGAAGTGGAGCGATGTGAAATAATTCAAACCTATTCTTTTGGGTTGTCTTTGTTTAATATATGTTAAATATAGACATAAATAGAAAGGTGTAAAAAACCTATTAACAGTTGAGTTTATTCTAAATTTTGATCCCTATTGTATACACTGTCAGCTTTTTCTCACCTTAGAATAACTATATGCTAGTGTTTTCTATACCTGCAGGGCTGGTTCATGGCAATTACTTTTCTGTGTGAACTGCTGAAAAGGCTGTAAAGCTTCTCTATTGCCATCTTTAAGAAGTTTAGCATATATTAAAGAAAAAAAATATATTCAGTTTGCTCTCTGTATATTAATGCATTTTCAAATCCACAGGCAAAAGTATTTCCATTATTCCCTTGTAATGTTTGTAAATCTTCATGGAAAACCTTGGTCAGTAACTTCATGAACTCTGTGGAGCATCTCTGTGCAGATGCTGTTCCTCTTTAATCAATGGTGACAAAGTAAAACCAATCAAAAGTGCATAGCATTTACCTTGCATTCATCTCAAGCATAGAGCCCTACCTGGGAGGACCAGAACATTAGAAGGACACAGATGTTTATTTTTAAACTGTTGTCTTATTTCTTACGAGGTCGGTAGTTGTAGGCATGTAAGAATTTAGGGGCAATTATGTGGCCTTCGTGAAATGCTTCGTGCCCTAATTTTGCAGGAACTTAGAGGTTTTCAGGACTGCATCCAGAAATCAACAGTTTAATCACTGTCATCTGGATTAGAAGCATTATCCATGTAATTAGTTTCAAATGAACTTGAAAGGTGTTGTGTAACTTGTGTGAATTCCATTTGAGACCCAGATAAGTAAACAGAAATTTGCATTTAAATGATTTTTGGTAAGGCTCGAAGTTTTAAATAACATTGTAGGTAATTTACTTTGTATTCAGGCATTTCTTTCCCTTCACAATTTAGAAAGCAGGAACTGAGGGCTCGAATCCCCTTTCCATGCTTTTGGGCTAGAAGGTTCATGGCCGAATTAAATTTCTCTTGAGTTCCTTTCTTTTGTGGACAAAACGGTAGCTCAGGAGCTACTGCTATGTTAAAGCACCAGGAAAAATCTGATTTGGAATGGGATATAGATTTAGGATGACTGCAATAATCTCTAGAATATTTAATGATGTGCAGTACTAAAATGTATGTAGCTGAAGAGGGAAAGGTTACAATTATTACCTGATTTGTCACAGAAAATGGAGTACAGCTTGAAGCCAGTACATGGAGTTCCTGGTGTGAGTAGTAGTTCTCACAACTAGGAAGGGTAAGAGTAGGTCATTCCTGTCTCATAGAATGGTTTAGATTGGAAGAGACCTCAAAGATCATCCAGCTCCAATCCCCCACCAGAGGCAGGGACACCTCCCACTAGAACAGGTCGCTCAAGGCCTCATCCAACCTGGCCTTCAACATCTCCAGAGAGGGAGCAGCCACAACCCACCCTGGGCAACCTGTGCCAGTGTCTCACCACCCTCACTGTAAAGAACTTCTTCCTAACATCCCATTGCAATCTCCCCTCTTCCAGTTTGAGCCCATTGCTCCTCATCCCATCATTACAAGACCTTGTAAATATTTCCTCCCCTGCCTTCCTGTAGCCCCCTTCAGATACTGGAAGGCCACTCCAAGGTCTTCTGAAAGCTTTCTCTTCTCCAGGCTGCAGAGCCCCAAATCTCATAGTCTGTCCTCATAGCAGAGCTGCTCCAGCCCCCTGATCATCTTTGTGACCTCTTTGGACACGTTCAGCGGTTCCATGTCCTCTTTCTATTGGTGGCTCCAGAACTGTACACAGTACTCCATGGCCTGTAAGATAATGATGGTTCATTAGACAGTGTCAGTGTCTTTTGCTGTCTGTGGCAGCCAGAGATTTCTTAAACCAGGAAACAAGCTATACTGGCTGATATGTCTTGGCTCCAAGGGGTCAGCCAAGATTTATGTGCATGGTTTTTCCCACTGCTGCCCTACCAGGGACCAAGTTGCATTGCCTTCTCCATCGGTAGTCAAGACTGCTGTCCTCTAAGTCTTTACACATTTTACTTGGAATTGTTTCACTTCTTTCCAGCAGTCATTAAGAACTGCTAATTATCAAAATACTCCCACTTATGAGAGCGTTTGTAAAACGGTGTGATTCAGAGCAATTTAATTAATCATTGAAAACATTTTTAAAAATTATATTGCTCTCAGACATGTCAGACTACTAATATTATGTTTACAGTGCTTTGTAGTGTTGAAATCTTTGGAGCTGCTTGTCATGTCTATATTAGTACACAAGTAAGGATGGCTGAACCTAGCGCATCGTAAACACAATGTTCTTGTCAAGCACAATGAGAGAAATCAATTGCTGTGACAATAATTGCTATTCAGAGTCTTGGGTTTAGGAAAATAATTGTTCAGCTATTTTTGTTTTGGAATTATGCTTGCTTTACAACATATCAATTAAAAGGTAGTCTATTTGCCCATAAAACAGAGTAAATAACGTAGCAGAAAAACAGTACTTAGGAAAACAGTATATGTGATCTCTTAGGAAAGTTCTGCTATGTTAATTTAAAAAATGTTAACTCAGATAGGAGACTGGTTTTATTTGCATGTATCTAAACTATAAAAATGTATTTCTGTTGGTAAACTGAATATTGGGTTTTTCTTAATATTTATAAATATCATAGTATTAAGAAGAAACATTAATACACAGAACCACGGAGTTGTCTGGATTGGAAGGGACCTCCAAAGGTCATCCAGTCCAGCCCTCCTGCAGCCAGCAGGGACACCCTCATCTAGGTGAGGTTGACTGGAGCTCTGTTGAGCCTCACTTTGAATATCTCCAGGGATGGGGCCTCAGCCACCTCCCTGGGCAACCTGTTCCTATGTTCCACTATCCTCATCGTAAAGGACTTGTTTCTGATATCCAATTGAAACCTGCTCTTCTCTAGTTTGAAGCCATTGGCCCTTATTTTATTGCCACAGGCCTTTGTAAAACCTTTCTCCATCCTTCTCATAGTCCCCCTTCAGGTACTGGAAGGCTGCTATTATTCTAGGTAATATGTCTCCCTAGAGTCTCCTCTTCTCCAGGCTGAACACCCCCATCTCCTTCAGCCTGTCCTCATAGCCGAGGTGCTCCAGTCCTCTGATCATACGTGGCCAGCAGGGCAAGGGAGGTGATTCTCCCCCCTTACTCTGCTCTCATCAGACCTCACTTGGAGTACTGTGTGCAGTTCTGGAGCCCCCAGCACAAGAAGGACATGGAACTGCTGGAGAGAGTCCAGAGGAGGGCCATGAAGATGATCAGAGAGCTGCAGCAGCTCTGCTATGAGGACAGGCTGAGAGAGCTCTGCAGCCTGGAGAAGAGAAGGCTTCTAGGAGACCTTATAATAGCCTTCTAGTATCTGAAAGGGGCCTACAGGAGGGCTGGGGAGGGACTATTCACAAGGTCTTGTAATGACAGGATGAGAGGTAATAGTTTTAAACTGGCAGAGGGGAGATTTAAAGGGGGTGTTAGGAACAAGTTCTTTCCAGTGAGGGTGTTGAGACATGGCACAAGTTGCCCAGGGAGGTTGTGGCTGCTCCCTCCATGGAGGTGTTGATGGCCAGGTTGGACGAGGCCTTGAGCGTCCTGATCTAGTGGGAGGTGTCCCTGCCTATGGCGGGGGATTGGAGCTGGATGACCTTTGAGGTCCCTTCTAACCTAAACCATTCTACTATCTGTTGAGTAAAATAGAGATAAGGACCTCTCATCTATGCTATATGCATCTTGACATTTTTTTCACTGTGGCCTGACAGCCCTTTTTTGACTAGAGTTGTACATTGCATGTTTTCCTTTCCAGAGTCTGCTTCATGGGCTTCAAGTTTGCTCCACAGCATGAGCTGAAACAAAACAGTAATGGTCAGAGGATTCATTCAAAAAGCCACTCCACATCCACAGTAAACCAGAAATGCAGGCACCCCCCTCAGAATTTGAGGACATGACTACCACATCTATTTGGGTGTGAAGGCAGGACAACAGGGTGTTTGTGATGCTGCAACCAAGCTAAGAGCCCCCTGGTTTTCTTGTGTTTTGTTAGAATACTCTTGAGAAACTCTGCTGGCACTCTTCTCTTCTTGCAGAAGAGAAGGCTTCGAGGAGACCTTATAGTAACCTTCCAGTATCTGAAGGGGGACTACAGGGGGGCTGGGGAGGGACTATTCACAAGGTCTTGTAATGACAGGACAAGGAGTAATGGGTTTAAACTGGCAGAGGGGAGATTTAAACTGGATGTTAGGAGGAAGTTCTTTCCAGTGAGGGTGGTGAAACACTGGCACAGGTTGCTCAGGGAGGTTGTGGCTGCTCCCTCCCTGGAGGTGTTCAAGACCAGGCTGGATGAGGTCTTGAGCGACCTGATCTAGTGGGAGGTGTCCCTGCCTATGGCAGGGGGTTGGAACTGGATGACCTTTGAGGTCTCTTCCAACCTAAACCCTTCTATGACTCTATGATATGCTACTCCCAAAGTAAGCTTGACTGGGGGTAGGTTGGGGATTCTGCACAATGCTCATCTGAGTGGAGCTGCTCTACCTGGTCTCCTGTCATACACTGAGTACGCTTCACATTTACTCAATTTTTAATTTTAATAGAATTAAAAGCATGCTGGATTTAAGGCGATGTTTGAAAAAAAAAAAAGTGTTTGCTTTCATCCAGTATGGAAATTTATACTGAATTATGATGCAAATGAGTGGCTTAAGTAAAATCATAGAAACAACAATTACTCATGCATCAGTGTTTACTTACATTTTTGGACACTTAAATTTCTCTTTGCATGTTAAATAGTAAGAGAATGAGAAAAGGAATAGCAAAGGGCAGAGCGTTTTGTTTTGTTCTGTTTACCTTCCATTTACAGTATTAGTCCTTAAACTCTTTATATTTAATTCATGAAATAGCTCCTTTTACATCACTGCAAAAATAAGTTATTTCGTTTTCATGCAAGTAGTCTTTCGATATGATAGGTAACTTACTTATAGGCATTAATATATAATGAGGGAAAAGGAATTCAGTAGTCTGTTGAAATGGAATAGAATAAGCCAGGCTGGAAGAGACCTCCAAGATCATCCAGTCCAACCTATCGCCCAGGCCTATCCAATGGCACTAAGTGCTTCATCCAGGCTTTCCTTGAACACCTCCAGGGATGGCAACTCCACTATCTCCCTGCATATTGAATTTTTGTTCTCCTGTTTGCCATCCAAACGTTTTCTGTGTCAGGTTATCTGCAGCACAGCCTTATTATTTTTTCTTTTTTTTTACAGCATGTAACATTCTTTTATGGTAAAGAAAATAAATCATAATAATGCCTGAATTTAATTCAGATGTGACTGATTCCAGCCATTGTTTCGTACCATGCCTTTCTGTGATAGATGAATGAGAGCCTTGCTATTTTTTCCCCATGGAAACTTGTACACACTGTAGGCAAGTCACCACTTGATCTTTTTGAAAGGTGAAATGATTGAGCTTGTTAAATCACTATCAGTGAAATATTTTCTCCAACTTTTGGATATTTTTTTTTTTGGGTGATTTCTTCTTTCTGTTTCCTCCATGTTCCCAACCTCCTTTAAAGCAGAATTTAAACAAGAAATTGAAGAACAATTCTATTAGTATCAGGTTTTAGCAATACCTTGCAAAGTCATAGATTCATCTTCCAAGCTGCTTTCTACTGTACACCTGAGTATTTAAGGTTGTTTTAACCCTTTTCATTCTGCAAAAAGATTGAACATTCACACTTACCTCTACATTATTTTGGGAATTTGTTCAGTCCAAGGGGTATATGTATCCTTTGTTCTGTAAATGAAGTCTGGATTCCTTGTCCTCATAAGCACAACTTAACAGTGATTATGTTTGAGTAAATTAAGATTGCTGAAATAGGTGCAATTGACCAATTATTATACTTTATAATTTCTTTGCCCTACTTATTAACCACTTTTTGTTTTTCCTCACTCTGAGTCATGCATAGAGTTCTCAGCTATTATGTATCAAAGTCTCATTAAAAAAATTACTGGATCCAATACTCTGGGAACCTTTCAGATGCATTTAGGAATTTCCTTTTCTGATGCTGATCCTCTTCTGACTGTTTTTAGCTGCTAATGGCCAGGTTTTAATTCATTTATTTTTCAGTGCACTAATCTCTGTTTTCCCACACTATATATGTTTCTGCTTTCTTTTCTTACATCTCTGATACAAGAAGGAGCTAAGAAGTATACTGGGAAGTTGGAGAGCATCCATCTGTACTTGTCCTGCTGTTTTAGTGTTTTCCTATGATGTTAATGTCTTTATCATGTCTCAGCTCCCTGTTGTTTCAAAACAGCAAAGAACTTATTTCTACTGCCATTCCATTCCTATGTCTGACTTGACTGTACTCTGTTATACCTTTTAAGCTCAGCTTAGTGTTTCTGAGATGAGTTGATGGGGATTTCAAGATGCAGACTTCCTATAGATTTATGCATTGGCTTCCCAATGTGTTCTGTTTTGTTTGGTTTTTTTTTCTTTATTCCTTTTCTAATCTCTCCTAACATCCTATTTTCTGTCTTGACTGCCACTAAACCTTCAGTTGATATGTTCAAAGACCTATCTGAAACGACTTAGAGATCATCTTCTTTAGTGGTAATTGCTAATTTAGAACCTATCATTGTGTATTTGTAGTTAGGTTGGGGTTTTTTTTCTCCCCATTGCCTTCAGTTCACTGACACTGAATTTCATTCTCTTATTTTATTACCAAGCCACTCAATATTCTGAGATCCTTTGCAGTCAGCTTTAATTTTTATTGCCCTAAATAAACCAAGGCTATTATCTCACCACAGCCTGAAATTAGGTTAGTTTGACAAAATCTATTTTCTGTCTTCTCTTCATTAACATAAATTTTGATATATATATATATTTTTTACTCCCTTCTGGTTATATCTATTTTTTTTTAAATACAGGAAAAAATTTCATGTTTGCTTACAAAAAAACTCCCAAACATACAAACATGTTAATTATTTCACATTTTCAATGCTGCATTTTCAAATTATTTATATGATGATATTTATTATATATAATATATATGATGTATATGTTATATATAATTATATACTTTATAATATATACATACATAATAATAATAATAATAATGCATTATATATATTATGTATATATATAATATATATGTATATATATAATATATATGTATATAATAACAGTATTATATCTAATAAACATTTTATATATATATGTTTCAAAGAGTGTGGCTTTGAAACAGTTGTTTATGGGTTTGACTTTGCACAGAAGCTAAGCAATGTTATGACTGATGTGAGGAAAGTTTAGTGTGTGACCTACCTCCATTGATGTACGGAGCACAAACAGTTTGTCTGAAGATTTTCAGACAGAACTCTCAACTTTTAGTCTGCTGTTTGTAAAGAATGGTTAAAGAACTTAATAAGTGTGAAAGATCATTTTCTAAGGTAAGAGATTTGATTCTGGTCAGAATGGTTCCTGCCTATGGCAGGAGGTTGAAACTGTATTATCTTTGAGGTCACTTCCAACCTAAACCATTCTACAAACAACAGAAGGCTCTCTTTGTTTCTTGTTTCTAGCTCTCTTCAGTGTATTAATCTCTTTCAAATTCTAGGAGCTTTGAGTTAATAATTTTAAACAGAGTTGCTGGTGTTTCCCTAATTTATTTCTTTTGGAAGGGCTGTAGAGGAGAAGAGTAAGTGGGATGGTTTACTATTACTTCATGCACAGCATGCTAATTTATAGCCACATATCAGTACTTCAGTGTTGTCCCTGAGCATCTGTTGCAGTTACTAGTAGCCTTCCAATATCTGAAGGGGAGCTACAGAAGGGCTGGGGAGGGACTATTCACAAGGTCTTGTAATGACAGGACAAGGAGTAATGGGTTTAAACTGGCAGAGGGGAGGTTTAAAGTAGATGTTAGGAGGAAATTCTTTACAGTGAGGGTGGTGAGACACTGGAAGGGGCTGCCCAGGGAGTTTGTGGATACTCCCTCCCTGGATGTGTTCAAGGCCAGGCTGGGTGAGACCTTTAGTGACCAGTTCTAGTGGGAGTTATCCCTGTCTATGACACAGGGTGGGTTGGAACTGGGTGATCTTTGAGGTCTCTTCCAACCCAAACAATTCTATGATTCTATTATACAGTATACGGTAGAGATAATATTTTTAGGAAATAGTATTTGTAGGTTTAAAAAGCTTAAAATATGTTACTGCAAACCTGGATTTAATATGGTCATCAGTGGGTGGTGTTTTATTCTGCTTTTCCTAGACACCAAATAAAATTCACTGTCAGTCATAGAACGGTTTAGATTGGAAGGGACCTCAAAGCTCATCCAGTTCCAACCCTCCCTGTGCCATAGGCAGGGACACCTCCCACTAGAACAGGTTGCTCAAGGCTTCATCTAACCCAGCCTTGAACACCTCCAGGGAGGGAGCACCCGCAATGTACAAGTACACAATGTGTACTTACTTTCAGAGGAGTCTGTAGATAGGGAGGCAGCCAAAACAAAATTTTTTAAAGTGAAATTAGTGCATCAACTGAAGAGATGCTTTCCCCAAAATGTTGAACATTCTCTGCTGATTTCTGTTATGATGTGCTTTGTGCCACTTAGATGTTCAGTCATAATAAACTCTTAAGAGAAACTGATCTAGTAAGAAATAAAGATGTATTATACATTATTCAGCAATGGCTCACGTAGAAAGATGATTTACACTGAGAGTCATTAAAGTGCGAGGTTGATATTTCTCTTCTGAATTCCCTGAGGTCCTTGAACCAGCACTTGCCCTCTCACATCCTTTTATTATAGATCGTTGACTCCTCTAACAATTTGTTATCGGCAAAGTGGTTCTTAGATATGCTAAAGCGTTCTGATCCATTGATCAGAACCAATCAAAATTCCAGGTACTTTTTGTTTTTTAAAGGACCTGTGCCAAAACTCAATAAAAGCTGAACACTGTATTTAAAACGACCCTACAAGGAGAGACAGAGAATATATCTTCCGTTCCATAAAGATCCCTAAGTCCCAAAGGTCATTAAATAACTGCTAAAAAAAAAAAGCAAGTGGTTTACGTTGGCTGTTAAGAGGAAAGTCAAACTTTGCATCCAGAAACAGGTCCTTTATTTTTTTTCCCTCTCAGGTTCGGAGCAATCAGCAACACAGGCAGTGTTAAGTTCCTAAAATAAAACAAACAAGCAAAAAGGCGACAACAAAACCCAAGCTGTTAATTTTAATTAAGCACTCTGTGCCCAAACCACTTTATATATTTGATATGCCTCGTATATTTAGAATGCTTTTCCCTTTCAAACTTGTCACCTCTCTGGTAGGATTCCTCCAGGGTGCTCAGAGAAGAAATTGATAACAATGAATTTTGAAAGCTTGTAGTGAAAAGAGTTTTAAGCGAATGAGATGCTGATAGCAAGCCGTATTGATTTGTGTTACTTTAACCATCAAGGAAAGGTTGTGCTATGGAGAGTGACTTCTTAACAGAGTCAGAGGCATGGTACATTTTGGTGTCAGCTACTCAGGTGATCTTGTTACTTGCAGACCAATGAATGATTTGGTACTTTCATTCCGTTACCTTAACAGTGACATTAAACTACAGCTGCCGTAAACAGCTTTCTAATAGTCTCTATATTGTGGATAAATATTGAATGCCATAAGCTGTTACTTTGGGGGATGTATCTTCCGGGTTACAATTTCAGATCTCGGCATGATACAGGGAAACCAAATTGGTACTACTACATGGATATATTTTACGTTTATGCACAGTGCTTCTCTGAACTACTTTGGGGAATTCTTGGTATTTCCCACATTAGTAAAAAGCATTCATTTTAAAGCTTCTTGGGGAAAGAAAAAAAAAAAAAAAGGAAATAAATAGGTAACTAGTTGAATTCACTAATTACAGGGTTATTGTAATTGAAAATACACTGTAGAGAAGACATAGAGAAGACAACGCTGTAGAAGAGATCCTGGGCTGCATAAGAAGTGTGGCCAGCAGGGCCAGGGAGATGATTCTCCCCCTCTACTCTGCCCTGGTGAGACCTCACCTGGAGTACTGTGTCCAGTTCTGGAGCCCCTATTACAAGAGGGATGTGGACATGCTGGAGCATGTCCAGAGAAGGGTCACAAGGATGATCAGAGGGCAGCAGGACCTCTGCTATGGGGACAGACTGAAAGAGTTGGGGCTGTTCAGTCTGGAGAAGAGGAGGCTCCCAGGTGACCTCATTGTAGCCTTCCAGTATCTGAAGGGGGCCTATGGAAAAATCTGGGGAGAGACATTTTAGGCTATCAGGTAGTGACAGGATTAGGGGAAATGGAGCAAAGCTGGAGGTGGGGAGATTCAAATTGGATCTGAGGAGGAAGTTCTTCAGCATGAGAGTGGTGAGAGCCTGGAATGGGTTGCCCAGGGGGGTGGTTGGGGCCCCATCCCTGGAGGTGTTTAAGGCTAGGCTGGATGAGGCTGTGGGCAGCCTGATGTAGGGTAGGGTGTCCCTGGGCATTTCAGGGGGTTTGGAACTAGATGATCCTTGTGGTCCCTTCCAACCCTGACTGATTCTATGATTCTATGTGCTAACATGACTGAAAGGTCTTCATGCAGTTAGGAAATCCAGGTACTCTTGTAACAGGTGTTTGTTCCACAGTAACACCCAATTCACCCAAAAAAGACTGGTTGTCATATGCAAACCTGCTTCCACAAACTCCTTGTCCTTCCTCAGTAGGTATCCTTCCCGCATCTCAGGCAATGATTCAGAATTCACCAAGTGAAGTATCAATTGGTGTAATTTTTTGCTATTGAACCTGGTTGTCCATCTCCTAAATGTTGAACGTGCAGTGCATATTTGTTGAGCCAGTTCTGAGTATGTGGAGTATGGTAATGGAGTTTATCCCCAGATAATGGAGTTGGTAGCATTTTGTGGAGACAACCACAAAAATCAGAGGTGTGCATTCTCTTTGGTCTTTGAACTCAGAAAGTTGAACTAACTTTGTCATCCTGCTCAAGTTTAGCTTTCCTCCACGCTTTAATGTATTTCATTAACTTTTTTTTATAGCATAAAAGCATGAGCTTTTTCAGACCATTATGCTACAACTATGTTTTATTTTTTTAATTTTTTTGTGTTTGTAATTGCAGTTGTTTCTTATCCTTACTGCTGGTAGCCGCTGTCGTTTGGAAAATCAAACAAACCTGTTGGGCTTCTCGACGGAGAGAGGTATCAATAACTTTAAGATTATTGCAGTAGCTTTATCTTTCAGAAATAAATTGAGATCTTTGATAAGCAATGACCTTCCCACTTTATCCAGTACATACAATGCAAATATCCCTTTTTTCCTTACCAAGGACTTTATATACTGGAAAATGAAACTCCTTCTTGTCAAAAATTACAGACGTTGCAGCATATGGTTATGGAAAGCTGCATTTTCTTTTTGGTGCAACATTGAGAGTATTTCAGTTGGAAGCGACTTAGAAGAATGATCTAGGCTGACCAATTCAGAGCAGACCTAATTAAGGCATGTTATGAAAGATGTTGTCCAAATGCCTTTTAAACACTGATGGGCTTAAGGCACTGGCCACTCTGGGAAGCCTGTTCCAGTAAATAAATCCTCCCAAGGATTCTGTAAATAAATCCTCCCAAGTGTAAAATCTGAACCTTCTAATAATTCCCATGTGTCCAACCACTGGGTACCGGGGAGAAGGCCTCAGCACCTCACTCTAAACTTCCTCTCCTCAGAAAACTGTAAAGATCAATGTGGTGGCCACTTAGCCTTCTTTTCTCCAAACTAGACAAGCCCAAAATCTTTAGCTGGTCCTTACAGGACATCCCTTCCTTCACCAGCCGTCTTGCTTTCCTCTGAATTCATTCAAGGACATTCACATCATTCTTAAATTGTGGAGTCCAGAACTGCACACAGGACTCAAGGGGAGCCTGCAGCAATGCTGAGTGCAGAGGGGTAATCACAGCTTTTGCCTGGCTAATTATGGTCTTCAGTGTACCCCAATGGTCTCAGCAGTTTCAAAACATTGGTAAGCTCAGAAGGTCATACAGTAGCATCTCAAACTTTGTAGGAAGCTGTCTGATGCTGTGACTTAGGCTATGTGGGCAGTCATTGGAACAAAGTAGGAGGTAATTCGCTCTGCAGAGATCTTGTATTTTCTTCGTTGTTTTCTAGTTTGGGTTTTTTTGGTTTGTAATTTTAAAAAATTATATTTTAAGCAAAATGGTATCTCTATTCAGTAGCTTTAACATTAAGACCATGGCACAACTGGAGCTCTTCAATAAACACCCACACATGAGGTCACCTTACTCTTTTGTTTAAAAGGCATTGTAGGCATGGCCCAAACATTTGTTTTTACCTGTTTAAAAAAGTGATTCAACTTGGATGGGATTAAACTTAGTTCATGTATACTGCTATGTGCATGGAGCATGATTCAGGTCATGCATACGGATAATTGTCATATTTCATTTTGTTTGTAATTATTTTTCATCTCAAAGCTCCTAATTCTAATTTTTTTTTTTTCCAATTTAAGCACTTGTTTAATGGTGCTGTAATTTAGATTTTTAAAAATCAATTTAAAATATTTTTAAAGTAATTGTTTTTTCTAATATGCTGGCATTAAGAATGTCTAAATAATTTGGGAGGCTTGTGTTTGGTTTTTTTTGGTTGTTTGGGTTTTTGGTTTTTTTTTTTTTGTTTTTTTTTTTTTTTGTTTTTTTACTTTAGATCTCCAGTAAAGCTCCACTTTAAGCTGTTAACGTGCTTGGTAACTTACAGATACAATTTTCCTTCACTGAGTTTTAGCTTTGAACTCTTGCTACAAAGAAAAATGTGTTTTATTGTAGTTGTTTCATTTAGGGTGCTTTTTAATTCCGTGAATATTGTTCAGCACATTCTCCCTCTAAGGGCAAGCATTCTTACATTTGTTATTACTTGCGAAATAGAAAGGAAAGTTACTTTAAACTAGAGTAGTCTCTTCAGCTTATTAAATTTCCATTTGATTTTTTTTCCTCAAAACTTATTAATAATTCTGTATAAAATTCTTCTGTGATGGAATGTAGCAATTCTTTGCTTTTAATTTTGTTTATGTTAATAGGGTTGCTTTATTGCCGTGTTCAAGAAGAACTATGAATGTATGTGGTTACAGATCTAGGAGGGGTCAAGTCTGTTTCTCCTAGGTGTTTGAAATACAGCATTTCTGATGTAGTCATAGGCATGATGCTAGAATGAGCCCAATCTCATGGACAATGTTTTTGAAGTTTTCCAAGTTTTCTTTTCCCAATGTCATCAAAAGCATTTCTCCCACCTCTAGTGGGAGGTGTCCCCACCTATGGCACAAGGGGGGGTTGGAACTGGATGATCTTTGAGGTCCCTTCCAACCTAAACCATTCTATGATTCTGTGATTTCTAAGACTTATACAAGCGGACTGGTCCAGTCTGACATCAACACAAACTGTCTTCTTTGGAAGAGCAAAATAGAAAGAGATAATTGGCCAAATGGATTACAACTGTCAGAGGCTGATGCTTCAATTCTAATCCTTGGGTTTCCTTCAATAAAACTAAAGAAACTTCGTTGCTTCTCATTCAGAAATGTTCCTTGTTTGATTTCAAAATTGGGTAAATATCTATTTGTGTTTAAAACAAGGTGTGAAACGGTACCCTGAGTGAGGTAGCATTATGAATTGCAATGCTTAAGCAAATCTCCTTTATCTTCAATCTCCTATTGCACACCAGCAGTTCATGTCAAATGCAAGGTTTTGATGATGTTCCACATTTTATTTGCCTTTAATCCAGATCAGAGACCTTGTTCTTACAGATAGTGTTATTTTCTAAGGTTTCAGGATGAAGTGTTACAAATAAATTGTATGACTAACATAGAAGTAGAAAGCAATCTAGTGTTGAAAAGGATTCTGAAGTACCTGCTTTTAAAGCCCACTAATTTAAGCAGATGAGCTTTCTGTCTCTTTCATCATGCTTGAAAGATGGAGATGTTTGACTTTTTAGATGTTACCTTCAGTATGGACACAGACTGCAGTAAGAAGTGAAATGTAACAACACAAAGACGTATGAAAAAGTGTGACGTTAATACCTATGCATCCACTTACTATCATAGAATAATAGAATGGTTTAGGTTGGAAAAGACCTCAAAGATCATCCAGTTCCAACCCCCTGCCATAGGCAGGGACACCTCCCACTAGATCAGGCCGCTCAAGACCTCATCCAGCCTGGCCTTGAACACATCCAGGGAGGGAGCAGCCACAATCTCCCTGGGCAACCTGTGCCAGTGTCTCTCCACCCTCACTGTGAAGAACTTTCTCCTAACATCCCATTTAAATCTCCCCTCTGCCAGTTTGAACCCATTCCCCCTCGTCCTGTCATTACAAGACCTTGTGAACAGTCTCTCCCCAGCCTTCCTGTAGGCCCCCCTCAGATACTGGTAGGCTGCTATAAGGTCTCCTCGAAGCCTTCTCTTCTCCAGACTGAAAAGCCCCAACTCTTTCAGCCTGTCCTCATAGCAGAGGTGCTCCAGCCCTCTGATCATCTTTGTGGCTCTCCTCTGGACTCTCTCCAACAGTTCCATGTCCTTCCTATCATTGTTCACCTTAGTCTGTTTTCACCTAGAGGAGGAGAAACTTTGCTATCCAGTTTATGAGATTTCTTAGTAATGCATTTTATCAAGCTGTTGAGGTAAGCAAATAACTTTTAAAGTTTTCATAGAACCCTGTGTAGGTGAAGATTCAGGACTTTGTGCATTTTTTTGCGTTCTGACTTCAGTGCTTGGCTAAATTGGATCATTATTTATGCTAAATTGAATGTAGCATGACCTCAATCCAATACAAAGCAAGAGCAAGTTGTTTAGATCGTGTAGTGGGAATGTCTCCATTTCCCCATAAATTCAGATGCTTTCTCTTCAAGTTTCTTTCCTACTCCATTGCTCGTTGAGGAAATATTTGCTTTCCACTGCTCAGAACATTGGCCAAATCTCAATAAGCAAGTTCATTTCTTTGCAGTCTCTCTTATTCTATGCATTGAAGAGATATACAATCATGGATTCATAGAATGGTTCATGTGTCAAATGATCAAGAATCAAAAGAATGGTCAAGTATCAAAATAGATAAATAAATAATCTTTCAAAAGACTTTGAAGGATGTCTGTTAACACTGCATTTAACTTCTGTTTCCCCAGATCTATTAGTATTTTAATTTAATTAATTGAATTTTTTTTTTTCCCACTAAAGTTTTGGCATGTTTGTTTTAACTGAAAACAAAATTTGGGTTCTCTTCTTCCTACTTACATTGCTGCCTCTGAACATACTCTTTCTCTAGGCTGTTTTAATGTCTATATTTATACTGGCTGAGATTTTCTTCATCTTTTCTGCCTTGTGAAGGAGGGAGAAACAGCAGATAGGCTCTCACTCACCTTATACCATCAAAGTTACTCACTTTTTCTATTGAAGGATGTGGCAAGTATCATTCTTTTATTTCACCATTTCAAAAAGATCAGTGAAACTTTGAGCAGAACATGAACAGGCTTCCTACTTGGCATCTCTTGACACCTTACCCCACCCAACACTCCCATAGATCCACCACATTTAAGAAAAGGTTGTAATAAAGGCTGAGGTAAGATGGTGAAATATTGCTCATCTGAGAGAGAGCTTTATCCTTGAGAGGATTAATACAGAGGATGGAGAGATGACTCCCAAAGCATTATTCCTACCTTGCTACCTTCCTTGAGAAACAAACAAGAAGACAATTGAATCTTTTTCATGGCTACCAAACATCAAATTCCTGCTTAGAGAGCTGGATGGCATTTGCAGGTAAGCATGGAAATTTGTGCAAGGGTAGACAAAGGGCAAGATATATTTGTTTGTCAAATAAGTTAAAGGAATTCACAAGTATTGCAAAGTTTAGAAGCAACAAGGCATTTTTTCTGGAAGAGTCTTGCACTACATAAATAGATCAGATATGTACTCTAGGTTTTAATCTCTCATCCCTCTTTCTCCTCCAAAGACTCACAAATCTTTCTACCAGTACCTTTCTTAGTGAAATTTCACCTGTTAGTTCACTGAGTGAAAAACTGAGAGCTGTCATTTTCTCCCAAAAGATTTGTTAGGCTTCTTGCATTTTATACCCAGAATTCACCCAAGAGCCAATCCATGAAGTTTCAATCCGACTCTGTTTTCCGTCTTTATATATAGATTTTAAAAGATCTATCACTTAGATTTACTAAATAAAAAATTTGAAGAGAATATGATTTGTTCTCTCTGCGTGTTTCATATCTGAAGTATTCATTCAATCTTCTGCGGAGAATGGGTACAAGAGAATCTGTTCATAGATCATTTTACTGGAAAGCTTGATAGGTTGCCTGCCAGTTTTGTAGTGGCTCAAAGGTTTTGTCTCATAAACTTCTGACTGAAAGTCACCACACTGCAGATTAAATTTGCATCCAAATGATTTTTTATTAATAGCGTGTCGAACTTTTCTTTTTTTGCTGACAAGATTACACTGAGGTCACCAACAAATTCCTACTGATGGGATTATAAACAATGCAGCTTATAGCTGAAGTATTTGAGCAAAGTGCTTGTCCTTCATAAAGTAAAGCAGTTGCTGCTCAGATCCCTTTTGGCTTCTCAGATGCCCTTCCTTCTATTCATTCAGCCAGATGCTTTAAAGACTTCTTACCTTTAATTCAAAAGTGTGCACTCACTGATGTGCATAGAATCATAGAATGGTTTAGGTTGGAAGAGACCTCAAAGATTATCCAGTTCCAACCCCTGTACCATAGGCAGGGACACCTCCCACTAGATCAGACCGCTCAAAGCCTCATCCAGCATGGCCTTCAACACCTCCTCGGAGGGAGCAGACACAACCTCCCTGGGCAATCTGTGCCAGTGTCTTACCACCCTCACTGGAAAGAACTTCCTCCTAACATCTCCTTTAAATCTCCCCTCTGCCAGTTTAAACCCATTCCCCCTTGTGCTGTCATTACAAGACTTTGTGAATAGTCCCTCCCCAACCCCTCCTGTAGGCCCCTTAAGATATTGGAAGGCTACTATAAGGTCTCCTCAAAGCCTTCTCTTCTCCAGGCTGAAAAGCCTCAACTGTCTCAGCCTGTCCTCATAGCAGAGGTGCTCCAAGTTGCTCTTGGGAAGACTCAACGGTTCCAGGGTGGAATATAGCTTATATTGCTATATAGCAATAATAATAAGGCATTACAGACATGGATGCAGAACACAGAATAATAGCAAAATCATGGCAGAAGCATAAACATGGCAAAAGCATACTGTGTTATCTGTTTATGTGGTTTTGGAATCAATGTCTGAGATTGATTAGACCTTTTTGGACATTAACATATCCAATCAGACTGGCAGTAAGCCAAGTTTACCATATTTGGGTGAAAGCATAAGTTTGCTTATACCATATGGTAGGAGAGCATAGGCCCCAGCACAGGCATAGCATGAGGCTAGCATGTGCACCTTGTTTACCACAGGTTGCAAGCAGGAGAAAAACAAGTTACGTAAGCCAGAGTGCTCAGACTCTGTGGCGCCATTTCTTTTGTCTCTTTTCCTGCCAGTTGCTTCTTCCCCAAAAAGAGAGGGAAGGCAGAAAAACATGTCTGGGCAAAGCCAGCACACGTACAGGCCTATTTTGACCTTTCAGGTCTGCTACAAAATATCTAGCCTGAAGTATGCATTAGTGTATGTTGAGATTAATTAGGCAAAATGCAGTTACGTATGTTTATTTTTTATGTATTTTTGTATTTTTAATTTATTTTTTAGTTACCATGAATATCTCTGCTTTGCATATTATTATAATTGCACACAAGAAAGAACTTGCACATCTTAAAAGCAATGACTTACAATCTTATTTCCTTGGATAATACAGGCTATGTCTCTTGAGCAACAAGGAAGTGATGCATGATTGCACAGTTATGTAAAAATGTTTGAAAGCATGGTATTATATGTGTAAAGTGCTTGCATAACTTTAAAGGTTAATATAATTCCTTTATTGGGATTTTCATATTTATATATAGCATTTCGTTATGCAGTCAGCTGTGCACCATTTGCCTGTCTGGAAGCACAGTGTATGCAAGCTCTGGAATTACAGAGAAAGTTTGCTTTATGCAGTGTGTGGGTGCTGCACAATTTATTGCTTCATTTTATTAAATAAGCTTATGTTTGGTTAAGAAAAAAAAAAGAAAAAAGAAAAAGAAAAGGCAAACAAAAAAAACCCCCACAACCTTCCTAGCCTTTTAATATCTAGGTAGTTTTATTCTCTTGAATATTCAAAGATTCTTAAAAACACAGAAATGAAACCAGAGCAGACTACTTTTTTAATAACAGTAACAATTCATGTAATAGCTTTAAGCTCATTTCTATGGTTACCCTAATAAGAAAGTTCAGTTATGTTGATAGTACTAATAAACGTAGACAATATGTGAATTTCAGCTTTTGTGCTCTATATTCCAACAGCAGTTGCATTTTTCAGTACTCCTTTTAGAGGAGGCAATAATGGATTTGGACATATGCAGTATAGAATGCAACATGTTTAGTGTAACTGTATTAATACATGTAGTATATGCTGTAATCTTGAACAACAGAGGAGTACCGTGATTCATCTGTCTTTCAATGTGAGGAAGGAACCACCAGTAGTAGATGTGTGGAAACTGAGAAATATTAATGCATTTAATTAAAATCACAAAATCATCCAGGTCACCAATTCCAACCCATAACCCTACTCTACAAGATTCACCTTCAGTCATATCCCTAAGCACCACATCCAAATGACCCTTAAACACATCCAGGGTGGGTGACTCCACCACCTCCCTGGGCAGCTCATTCCAGTGCCTGACCACTCTCTCTATGACTTTTTTTTCCTAATGTCCAATTTAAACCTACCCAGCCTCATCTTGAGGCCATTCCCCCTCATTCCGTCTCCAATTACTTGTGAGAAAAGCCCAGCAGCAGCCTCTCCACATGTCCTTCAGGTAGTTGTAGACAACAATGAAGTCTCCTGTTAGCCTCCTTTTCCTCAAACTAACCATCCCCAGCTCCCTCAGTCACTCCTCATACGGTTTATTCTTCAAAACTTTTCCCAGCTTTGTTGCCCTCCTCTGGACCTGCTCCAGCACCTCTGCATCTCTCTTGTATTGCAGTGCCCAAAACTGAATAGGATAGAGGTGTGGCCTCACCAGAGCTGAGTCCAAGGGGACAATCACCTCCCTGCTCCTGCTGGCCACAGTCTTTTTAATACAAGCCAGGATGCCATTGACCTTCTTGGCTGCCTGGGCACACTGCTGCCTCACACTGAGTTGTTTGTCTGTTACAACCCCCAGATGCCTTTCTGCCAGGCAGCTCTCCAGCCACACTTCCCCAAGCCTGTAGCATTGTTTGGGGTGGTTGTGACCCAAGTGCAGGAGATACCTCAGTGCCTAATATAATTTTTGTGTGTAGATGTCTTCAGTAATGCATGCTTTATGCTTAAAGTATGTTAACCTCACAGATCACTTTTGGGTTTTTTGGGTTTTTTTTTTTGTTGTTTTTTTTTGTAGCTTCTCATCTGTTGCTTAGCAAATATCTTACACATCTATATACCCTTACTCATAGGTTGTGAGTAATCCCTCTGAAGTCAACAGAGCTATTCATAGGACCAGAATCTCGACTTGTTATATTGCTCAGGCTCCCCTAAAATCAATAGAGCTATGACTGCTTATTCCGGCTGTGGATCTAGTTTCATTGAGGATAACTGGGGCATTTATTTCAGGCTGACGTTTTCTGCATTCCCTTCAACCTAAAATTTAGCTTCCTCTCTTGAATGAACCTTTCAAGAGACACACCTAGTTAGCTGACACTGGATTTTGTCTCAGGACTCCCTCTGCAGTCAGTTTAAGAGGCGCCGACTGCCAGATCACCCCACTCATTTTTCACAGTGTTCGCTTTTGTACTCTGCTACTTGTGGGGAGGGCTGAATTTTGTTAGTGCTATAAATAACCTGGTGAGTCAAATCTCCCATGCTTAGAGTTAATCTCAGCTTCAATTTTGTAAAATTGAGGTTGTATTTATACTACTGTCACTTGTTAAAAAAATAAGCATGTGATTGATTGGGGTATTTTTAGCGCTGCTCACATCATAGCTCCTCTTTGTAAAGAGAAGTATTAAATGGCACCAGTGACAGACTCATACTGGGGATTTTATTGGGGGGGCATGGGCTGAACAGAGTTGGTCTAATGCAGGTGGCTTAAAACATCAGTGTTAAGAGGCTTCCAATGAACAATTGTAATAGGCAGGAGACTAATGAGCCCATCTTAGTTATAGACAGTTCTGTATCTCCTGGAAGTAATCCTAGCTGTCTTGTGTCAAATCTGCTTATGAACTTCCATCTTCAGTAGGAATTTAACAGGAATTCACCATGACCTACTGGGGGGAGTGGTTGACTTCAGTTTTCTTTGAGTGTGTTATGGTTTTGCTGGCACAGAATCCTATGCCTGCAACGGTCTATAGGCTGTTAGCAGTTTGGAGTCTGACAGGCTAGCTGGCCTGAGCTGGTTACAGGTGTATCCCAGACCCCAGAATCACAGAAGTAACCAGGTTGGGAAAGACCTTCGAGACCACTCAGGCTGGATGAAGTCTTCATCATCCTGATCTAGTGGGAGGTGTCCCTGCCTATGGCAGAGGGTCGGAACTGGATGATCTTTGAGGTCTCTTCCAACCTAAACCACTCTATGATTCTATGGTTTCAAATCCCACCTATTACCTAACACCATCTAATCAGTTAAACCATGGCACAAAGTGCCACATACAGTCTTTTTTTTAAACAATTCCAGGGACAGTGACTCCACCACCTCCCTAGGCAGCCCAATCCAATGCCAATCACTCTTTCTGTGAATATTTTTTTTCCTAACATCCAGCCTAAATCTCCCCTGGCACAGCTTGAAACTGTGTCCTCTTGTTGTGTCACTGGTTGCCTGGAAGAAGAGACCAACCCTCACCTCCTTTGATGCTCAATATAAAGGGGAAGGTTGCAGAGAATCATAGAGTCAGGGTTGGAAGGGACCACAAGGATCAGCTAGTTCCAACCCCACTGCTGTGCACAGTGACACCCTACCCTAGATCAGGCTGCCCACAGCCTCATCCAGTCTGGCTGCAAACACCTCCAGGGATGTGGCTTCCTGGGCAACCTATTCCAGGCTCTCACCACTCTCATACTGAACAACTTCTTCCTCACGTCCAATCTGAATCTCCCCACCTCCAGCTTTGCTCCATTCCCCCTAGTCCTGTCACTACCTGATAGCCTCAAAAGTCCTTACCCAGCTTTTCTGTAGGCCCCCTTCAGATCCTGGAAGGCCACAAGAAGGTCACTTGGGAGCCTCCTCTTCTCTAAACTGAACAGCCAGCCCCAACTCTTTCAGTCTGTCCTCATAGCAGAGGTGCTGCAGCCCTCTGATCATCCTTGTGGCCCTTCTCTGGACACACTGCAGCATGTCCACATCACTCTTGTAACAGGGGCTCCAAAACTGGATGCAGTTCTCCAGGTGGAGTCTCATAAGGGCAGAGTAGAGTGGGAGAATCACCTTCCTCGACCTGCTGGCCACACTTCTCCTGGAGGAGGTCTCCTCCTC
The DNA here is from genome assembly GCA_013396835.1 of Psilopogon haemacephalus. Lineage (NCBI taxonomy): Eukaryota > Metazoa > Chordata > Aves > Piciformes > Megalaimidae > Psilopogon > Psilopogon haemacephalus. Next base: position 223,894 of record VWZI01003795.1, on the reverse strand, counting down.
TTCCTTCTACTACTTCTTCTCTCTGTCCCTAGAGGGACTTTCTTGACATTCTGCTTCCGAGGACTGCTTTCCCGTTTATTGTGACTGCTGCTGTGTATTCACTGGGATTAGTATATACTTTGTATACTTTTATATTACTGTTGGTATTGACGTGAGTTTCGCTGTTTCATTAAATCTGTTTTCATTTCATCACATGGGTCTCCTTTTCCCAATTTCCCTTCCCAGCTTGAGACAAGTCATCGAGTGATAGCACAACAGCTATAGTTAAGCCCTGGAACTGTAGACAGAGTTCTAAAGCTTTGTGCCTTTCAGGGAGATTTCTTTGCATGTGGAGGCAGAGATGGGTTGGAATAAGTGTTAATGTAATATGTAAACGGAAATAAATTAACTATACTGAGAAAATCACTACAGGGGGAGAAAGACAGGAGAAAAACCCACAACAACAACAACAAAAAGCCCAAACAAATTGCATCATGTGAAAACAAAATGCATCGTGTGAAAACATTTCTTTGAAAACTCTACAGGTAGGGAATAGAAACCTTGAAGTGGGGGATGAATATGTTGTAAGGCAAAATAGCAATCTGGTTTCCCTTGTGGAACTTGCCTTCCACAAATTTATCAGTTCCACCTAAAAATTGTCCTGTACAATGGAGAACTAAAGAACATTATATTTATGCTACATTTTATCTTGTTTCTGGAAGTTGTCCTTCTTTAGAACTCATATAGGTAGATAATTTCATTTTATATTGTACTACCGTGTTCATTGGCAGGATAATATTTTCCTCCTGAGTTCCTTCCTTCCAAATTCCCTTCTCCTGAATTCTTTCCTCCCTCTGTAAAGGGTCAACCCCTCCTGGGGAGTGACTGGAATCTGATCTCAGGTCATCCTGACTCCTCTCTGGGCGTGATCTGACCTGCCCCCAGGTGCAGTGGTTAGCCTACTCTCACTTCCTGCCTTGAGCGTCTATAAAAGACAGAGGAACCTCCTTTTTCACCCTCTTGCTTGCTCTTCTTTTGCTCTTTGTTTCCTCCCCCTGCCTCATCAGCCAACAGCATTCCTGGTTCCTGCTGCTCCTCCTTTGACATGTGTCTCCAGCATCCTCCACTTCTACCCACTTTCATCTGAACTGGTTGTACACATATTTTGTACTTTGTTTCCCTTCCCTATATTTTTGTAACTCCCCTTACTTAAAACACCCTTTATTTGTTGTTAAAGTTTTCTTTTAACATCCAAATCAAATCAAGCCTGTTCTTTGGGCTAGCTAGAACCAATACATCCTCCCTTCCTTTTCTTAGTGCTGAAAAAGATGTCTTTGACATGGCAATAGAGAGCTGGATTGTGGGTTAACCTTTCCTGGTGACCGAGTTTGCAACAGAACTAGATAAAGCCAAATCAGCCATTCAAGTGTGTGCATCTGAGCTATGAAAATGCATTCTGACCTCTAGACCTAGGACAAGTAACCATGCTTTTTTAAACAAGTAGATTGAAAAGATACTGGAAATGAGTGTCTGTGCAGCTAAAACAATGAATCTTTCTGTTTCTTCATTCCACAAAAAAATCAGAATGGAAGGATAACAATAGATCTTGCAAGAAAAAACGCTTAGCTACTTCTCTTTATTAAATAAACAAGTGAATAAGGGAAGGCATAAACAAAATAGGTGCTTTCGTGTATATTTACATGGTCAGGAAAAGAAAATGGTTTGCTTTTCTTAATAGAATAAACAAAGTCCCTTCTTACATTTCCATAATGGAGTTAGCCTGGAGAATCACAAAATGCAACAATCAAAACAAATTGATTTCATTATATGTGATTCCTGGATGTATGTATAGAAAGAAGCTTGGATGTGGTGCTGATAACAGCACTTCACAATGAATAGTTGTGGTATTCCGCTTAGCAGAAGTCATTACAAGTGTTGATCTTTCTAAATATTAGTACAAAACACTGCTGGAGATAACACTAATGTTATAATAGACTACATCCCTGCTATCTGCCGCAGAACTGGTTTAATCTTGCAAGTGTACTAGGTTAAGCTTTCAAGCTTGCAGGAAGATAAAATTAAGAGAAAGAAGGAACTGGCCAAAACGAAAAAGACTGTCGAGGCAACTGGCGACTCGACAGAGCCTGAGGAGCCTTTGATCTGAGAGGTTTCCATGGGGCCAGTTGTAAATATAAGAGCATTAGGAGAATTTTTTTTTCACAAGCTACCTGTCAGCTAGAAGTAGCAGAGAGGGAAAGGCAAACCATAGTGGGGCCCTGGGAAGAAGCCAGATAACTTCTTTTCAATTTCCGAGAAGAAAAGTCGCGTGGATTTGTTTCCATAGTGTTATATAGGCACGAGGATGGTGAATACTGTTTTTGTAAAGAAAGAGGATTGCACCAAAACAGATTGTTCATTTTTGTGTCTTCACAAAAACAAAAGAGCAGGTGTTGAATGCTGTCTCAAAGAAGTAGCTCTGTTTTTTTGTTGTTTGGTTTTTTTTTACATTTCTATTTCCTTTGTGTTTACAGCATGGTGTCAATTTTCTGTGTCCTATGAAAATCAAACCTCCCATTCCTCAAAGCCTTCCTCAAAGAAAGAATTGAGAGCATTTTGATGCAAACAACAACAACAACAGAAAAAAAAATTACTTTGAATACTCTGCTATAAAGAGAGTGAAAAGACTCAAGGGCTTACAGTCTGAGCTCTTTCAGGGAAATGCAAATAATTCGTCTTTAGTTCCTCTTTAGCTTTTCACAGAGTTAGGAGCAATTTTAGTGGCCCAGTTGAGTCACCTCCTGCAAAAGAAACACGAAGCAAACTAAGTCAGAATTTTCTTTGCTGTAAAAAGCAGAGAATCAATTCAAAAGTCTAAGCCTAAAAGACATGCATACATAAATAACAGTAACAAAATAATAACGGTTACTACTATTAATATATTATTATAATTATACATATAATAATATAAATATAATACATTATGAT
>VWZI01003795.1:170633-209106 GCA_013396835.1 Psilopogon haemacephalus | reverse complement strand
AAAAAAAAAAAAAAAAAAAAAAAAAAAAAAGAATATACAGGCATAACTCCACCTGCATTTAATACTTTTCCTAGATATTCTAGGAGGCAAACTAAAATTTGAATAAAATTGTTTGGGTTTTTTTTTTTTTCCTTTTTTTTAAAAGACTCTTTTATCAGATTTCCTCTAGATTTAGTTAAGACTTTACCCTTTAAAATCATAGAATCAACCAGGTTGGAAGAGACCTCCAAGATCATCCAGTCCAACCTATCACTCAGCCCTAGCCAATGGCACTAAGTGCTCCATCCAGGCTTTTCTTGGACATCTCCAGGGACAGTGACTCCACCACCTCCCTGGGCAGCCCAATCCAATGCCAATCACTCTCTCTGGCAAGAACTTCTTCCTAACATCCAGCCTATACCTCCCCTGGCAGACCTTGAGACTGTGTCCCCTCCTTCTGTTGCTGGTTGCCTGGGAGAAGAGAACAACCGCAACCTGGCTACAGCCTTCCTTCAGGTACTTGTAGAGAGCAATGAGGTCTTTGCTGAGCCTACTCTTCTCCAGGCTGCACACCCCCAGCTCCCTCAGTCTCTCCTCACAGGGCTGTGCTCCAGGCCCCTTGCCAGCTTTTGTCACTCTTCTCTGGACATGTTCCAGTACCTCAACATCTATCTTGAATAGAGGGACCCAGAACTGGACACAGTACTCAAGGTTTGGCCTGACAAGTGCTGAGTACAGGGGCAGAATAATCTCCCTTGTCCTGCTGGCCGCACTATTCCTGATCCAGGCCAGGAAGCCATTGGCTCTCCTGGCCACCTGGGCACACTGATGGCTCATGGTCAGCTACTATATACCAGTACCCCCAGATCCCTTTCTGCCTGGCTGCTTTCCAACCACTCTGTCCCCAGCCTGTAGCGCTACCTGAGGTTTTTGTATTAATATAAGTATTCTTGTTGTATTATTGTATTATATATTAAGTATTATTGGTGTATTATATATTAAGTTGTCTAGCCTCTGAAAAACGTTGAGGTCCACAAATGCTGCAATATGGTAAAATGTGCATAGTGACTTCATACTGTAGCTGTTCTCTACCACCTTCAGCTATGCTTTACATCAGTTGGGTATGATTCCTTGGAAGAATCCAATGCAGTTTGTAGTTCAGACCATTCCCATTTTTCTATAAAAAAGTAATTTTATTTTACAGAATCATAGAATGGTTTAGGTTGGAAGAGACCTCAAAGATCAGCCAGTTCCAACCCCCCTGTGCCATAGGCAGGGACACCTCCCACTAGAACAGGTCACTCAAGACCTCATCCAGCCTGGCCTTGAACACATCCAGGGAGGGAGCAGCCACAACCTCCCTGGGCAACCTGTTCCAGTGCCTCACCACCCTCACTGCAAAGAACTTCCTCCTAACATCCTGTTTAAATCTCCCCTCTGCCAGTTTGAACCAATTCCCCCTCATCCTGTCATTACAAGACCTTGTGAACAGTCCCTCCCCAGCCTTCCTGTAGGCCCCCTTCAGTTACTGGAAGGCTGCTATAAGGTCTCCTGGAAGCCTTCTCTTCTACAGGCTGAAAAGCCCCAACTCTCTCAGCCTGTCCTAACAGCAGAGCTGCTGCAGCCCTCTGATCATCTTTGTGGCCCTCCTCTGGACTCTCTCCAGCAGTTCCATGTGCAGGGAAAAAAAATAAATACCACCAAACAGCTATAAAATTTTTTTTGAAGGACAGAAAAGCTATTTTTTTTCATCATCTGTTATTTACAACCAGCTTTGATTTTCATACCTCAAAGTACCATAAAATCAGCTTTTGATCTTCATGCGTTGTTAAAACAATGCAGCAATTAAGTGAACAAAGGGAAAAGGTAAGAAAGTAAAATTGTTTATGAAAGATGGTGAATCAAATGGCAAGTAGGGTGTGTGGGGTTTTTTTAATCTTACTGATTTAGAATAATGTTTTGGCTTGGAAAACATTACAGTGTGACATTGCCCTCCCACTCACATAAAAGTTAGTCAAGTGGTGCTTATGGTGCTTTTGATAGTAATGAACTAAGTTCTGAAGTTCCAGAGAGTTTCATTCCCATTTTAGCTGTTAAGCATATATAATACATCTCATTAATGTACTTGTAGAGTTTCTTCTTCAAGATAAATGTTTGTTGAAGGTGCCTTTGATGTTGAATGGCTGGCTCCTGTGATAACAATGAGAAGTAACTTGCACAGTCATGCCTTGTAGCAGGTCATTGTTATATGTGTGTGAGGCCAGCATACTTAGCACAGGTCTCAGGAGAGGTGGTGTAGCTATATACAGTGGGACACACTGGTTAGAGAAGGAAATAATACATCTCCCTGGTGTCTTTGGAGGTTTATAATCATATTTTAATTCAAAATGGAAGCTCATCATTGGCAAAGTGATGTTCTGTTTGGACTTTTTATTTTAATAAACATGAAATAATACTAAAAATCTGTTTAAAAAAAAAAATCCACCTTGATTTCCTTTCCTTGATACTGACGTTAAAGTTTGTGCTCCCAGAAAGAAAAAGCTGTGCTACTGCCTTAAAATTAGACTTAGGATCATAGAATAGAATCATAGAATCAGCCAGGTTGAAAGAGACCTCCAAGATCATCCAGTCCAACCTAGTGCCCAGTCCTAGCAAATCAACTAAACCATGTATGCCACCCTGGGGGGTTGTGGAGTCTCCCTCTCTGGAGATGTTTAAAACCCACCTGGATGTGTTCCTGTGTTACCTGGTATAGGTGATCCTGCTCTGGCAGGGGGGTTTGGACTAGATGGTTAGATGGTCTTTTGAGTTCTTTTCCAGTCCCTGACATTCTGTGAAATATACACCATTAATCGTATTATCTTTGTGTGAATAAAGGGATGGAGTCACTGTCCCTGGAGGTGTTCAAGAAAGGACAGGATGGAACACTTAGTGGCATAGTCTAGTTGATTGGCTAGGGCTGGGTGATAGGTTGGACTGGATGATCTTGGAGGTCTCTTCCAAACTGCCCAATTCTATTCCGTTCTGTTCTACTTTTGTATAAACTGCTGGAATGTATGGGCAAGATTTGGGATATGTGAGTTTTCCTGATACAGAAGTGGCAATCTTGAAGGTATAAACAGGCTAAAGATGGTTGTTCAGAGTTTTGTGTGGATAATCAGTTAGACATTTGAGGGAAACGGTTAGGGATACCTGGGGACATCTATTACGGTGGTTGTGTCAGTGATATTTACACCTGTAGATAATTCTGGTGCTATCTCTTCAGTGTTTATTCCTTCATGGGAGATGCCTTTGACTACTAGTTTGGTGTGGCTGGGGCTTATTGGAAGGCTGGAATGAAGAGTCTTCCTGAAAAACCAAACTGGCACAATCAAACTAAGAACAGTTGACCACTGGCTTACTGCCAAGGAGCCACAAACATCCTATGGGAAGGTGTATTGGGTTTAAGCCAGCTACCCCTGAGCCCAAAAGCCCAATAAAAAAAAAACAATTTGGAAGTAAAAAAGGTATAAAATCTTAACAGTAAATAAGAGGGAAAAGGGTTTTTTGCAGAAGGTGGGAGAAAAGGGGAAACAAAATGCAGGGTAGGGGGAATGAGGGAATACAGAAGCTGGGGGAAAAGGGGAAAATAGGGGGAACAAAATACAAATACAACCCATGGAAGGCAATTGAGTCCAAAGGCTGAGGTCAATGGTTTTGGTGCTGGATGAAGGCAGGATGTAGGAATTTTTTTATGATGAAAAGCAGTCCAAGTTTTCAAGGCCAGGCTGGATCAGGTCTTGAGTAACCTGGTCTAGTGGGAGGTGTCCCTGCCTATGGCAGGGGGTTGGAACTGGATGATTTTGAGGTCTCTTCCAACCTAAACCATTCTATGATTCTAAGTTCCAGATAAAAGTGGTGATGCTCTCCACGAGGTGGCAGGGAGCACGTGGTCTGGCAGCAGCGAGCAGCTGAGCAGTCACTCCAAGCAAAGCAGGGGCCAAAGAGAGAGAAAACAAGGTGGACTCTCTTTTTTTTATAGCTTAGTCCTAGCAGGAAGTGGGAAGGGTTAACCATGACCCCTGGGAAAAGGTCAGACCACCCCTTGGGAGAAGTCGGGGGTTCCCAGGTGAGCTTAATCCTTTACAGAAGGGGAGCTGGGATGACCACAGAATGGTCAATGTCTTCATCCACCTACTAGACTGAGCCTGATAGGGCAGAGCTGGGTGGTGAAAATTGAATCCATTGACAGCCTTGGTGATGAGTGAAATCCAGGAGATGTCTGGAGTGTCCAGAAAGGAGAAAAGTGGTTCAAGGTCACACATGGGACTGGAGACAAGGCTAAAAAGATGGGTCAAAGTCCAGATGGGTCAGGGCAATTGACACCAGTGCTCTAAGAGGCTTGATACCCTGAAGGTTGTTGCTATGACTTTAGATAGAATGATAGAAAAGTTTAGGTTGGAAGAGACTTCAAAGATCATCCTGTTCCAACCCCCCTGTGCCATAGGCAGGGACACCTCCCACTAGATCAGGTCACTTTAGGCCTCATCCAGCCTGGCCTTGAACACATCCAGAGAGAGAGAAGCCACAAACTTCCTGGGCAACCCGTTCCAGTATCTCACCACCCTCACTGGAAAGAACTTCCTTCCTGACATCCAGGTTCAATCTCCCCTCTGCCAGTTTGAACCCATTACTCCTCATCCTGTCATTACAAGACCTTGTAAAATAATCCCTTGCCAGATCTCCTGTAGGCCCCCTTCAGATACTGGGAGGCTACTACAAGGTCTCCTTGAAGCCTCTCTTCTCCAGGCTGAAAAGCCCCAACTCCCTCAGCCTGTCCTCATAGCAGAGCTGCTGCAGCCCTCTGAGCATCTTCGTGGCCATTCTCGACTCGCTCCAACACTTCTACGTCCTTCTTGTGTTGGGGTCTCCAGAACTGCACACATTACTCCAGGTGGGGTCTGACAAGAGCAGAGTAAAGGGGCAGAATCCCCTCCCTTGCCCTGCTGGCAACGCTTCTCTTGCTGCAGCCCAGCACACAGTTGCTGTCTGGGCTGTGTGTGCACACTGCAGGCTCATGTTGAGCTTTTCATCAACCCAGACCTCCAGGTCCTTCTCTTCAGGGCTGCTCTCCAGTCACTCACTATTCAGTCTCTATTTGTGCTTCGGATTGCACTAACCCAGGTGCAAGATCTTACACTTGGCCTTGTTAAATTTCATGAGGTTGGCCTGGGCACACCTCTGCAGCCTGTCCAGGTCCCTCTGGATGGATCCCTGCCCTCTAGCAAGTCGACTGTGCCACACAGCTTGGTGTCATCTGCAAACTTGCTGAGGGTGCACTGATTCCTCTGTCCATGGGCAATTTTTTTTACTAGATACCTAAAACAATGTTAGCTTTCTCTAGAAGTATTGCTTTATTTGTACGGTCATGCTATAAAAACACTTCTGTCATGTTTAGCTGCAATGCAGTTCTACCCAGTATTTTGTTATACAAATATGCAAATGCACACTCTGTCTGCCACTTATTCAGAGAGCTTCCAGAGGAAAAAAAAAAAGAAATAAAATTATTTATAGCGAAGCTTTTTCATAAGAAGCCTCTCCAAATAAGTGACAAACTTGTTCAGTTATGTTCATTTTCTGATAATATTAGTCTCTTCCAGAATATGTGGGAAGGAGTTGTAATAAGCATATTTAATTCACCTTACATTTTCTGCCTGGCTTTTTTTTTTGTTGTTGTTTTTTTTGGGTCATTCTGATTTTTATTGTATCGCTTTTACATTTGGGTTTTTTTTTTCCTCCCCCTGTTTTCATTCTCTCTCTGTATCACATGAACCAGTTTCCCCTTTCTGTTATTCATCGTTAGTTGTCTTTTCTATTTCGTTAGTACTTGAATATGCTCTTATGAAACACATCTCAGCCATGTTGTGTTTTTGTTAAAATTGGCACTTGCAAAAGGTTAGGCCTCTGCCTTTTGGCTGTTATACTTGAACTCAATTGTCAAAATGATTTCTCTGGATTGATGACTCTTTAGAGAAAGCAGTGCTTTTGCCTGAGTGCATTGCTGCTACATAACAGTCACTAAACTACCTCTTCACTGTCCAAATCACCATAGAAAAGGTTTAAGAGGACAGAAGGGACAGTGCAGCTTGGTGCAATGAAGAAGAGAGGGTAGAGCAGCATAATATTTTTGTCTTGTGCCAGGATAACACTTGCCTCAGCACCCACGTGCAGTGTGGGAAGAAGTAGGGAAATTGAGGATTCTTAACTTCTCAAAACTTGGACATGAACAGGGATGGTATTAGAAAAGACTGGATGGAACACTTAGTGTCATTGGCTAGGGCTGGGTGATAGGTTAGACTGGATGATCTTGGAGGGCTCTTCCAACCTGGCTTGTTCTGTGCTGCTCTATGCTGCTAGAATCATCGATTCAGTCAGGGTTGGAAGAGATGACAAGGATCATCTAGTTCCAAACCCCCTGCCATGGACATGGACGACCTACCCTAGATCAGGCTGGACACAGCCTCATCCAGCCTGGCCTTAAACACCTCCAGGAATGTGGTCCCAACCACCCCCCTAGGCAACCCATTCCAGGCTCTCACCACTCTCATGCTGAACAACTTCTTCCTCACATCCAATCTGAATCTCCCCACCTCCAGCTTTGCTCCATTCCCCCTAGTCCTGGCACTACCTGATAGCCTCAAAAGTCCCTCCCCAGCTTTTTTGTAGTCCACCTTCAGATAGTGGAAGGCCACAAGAAGGTCACCTTGGAGCCTCCTCTTCTCCAACCTGAACAGCCCCAACTCTTTCAGTCTGTCCTCGTAGGAGAGGTGCTCCAGCCCTCTGATCATTCTATGCTGCTCTATTCAATTTCCAAGTTTCATTTATCTAAATAACTGGGCGAGCCACAGTTTTGTACCTGCTGAAAGAGAAGGTGTAAAAGGAAATGGGAATAGAAATAAATAATAATTACACACACAAAAAAAAAAAAAAGGGAAAGACAATTAATTGGAATAGAGATTTACGTTGTGTGAGTGTGACTACAAGCTGTTTTACAAACAGAGTGTGAATTGCTTAAAAGCATGTATTGTCAAAAAAGGTATCAGATAGCAATATAGCATAAGCATCATAAGGTATCTGTCAGTGCCTTGGTAGTGGATTATACCTTTAATTCTCCAGAAACAGTTCGCTTGCTGGAAGCTTTCTGTGCTGAACGAAATAACTGTTTGGATCCCCGGATGGTTATTTACATCTGATTTTTTTTTTTTTGCATTTAAAAATATCCACTAGCAGCATTTTATTTATGCTTTTAATTTAAAAAGTTGTCTCCTCATTAGTGATACATACATGGAGGAACGTGAAGCAATGCAGAAACTGAAAAACCAAACTGTTTAAATTTTTAAAAACCCAAAACCCACCCAAACCCAAGTTGCAATTTATTAGCATGAATTTCAGGCACAGCCAGCAAGTTAAAATTGTTTCTTTCAAGTCACTGCACTTACTGCAGAAGCACAGGTGAAGGAGAAAATGCTGAAAGCTCTCATCCCATCATTTTGTTTGATGTTAGGGATGAATTTATAGGTCATTTCCTACAGATTTCCCCCCCAGTTATTTGCTTCTGCAGCTCAAGCTGCTGAATGTGTAAATGCATCTGTGTTTCACTGACTTTCCTACATATAGAAAGAGTGCATTTGCAGAAGTAAAGGCTTGGCTGGGGCTGGCAGGAGGCTTACATTGCCCTCTGGACTAGCTTACCTTTCCATTGAGCCCTGGAACTTGATTTAGATTTGGATTAGAGGAAGCCATATTAACTGAGTGGTATGTGATGCAAGTTTCTGCTCACAATTGCTTGCCCTTGCATCTCTGTCATTATATGCATATGTAGGTTATTCCATATGCTATAAAGACCCCAAACATGAAACAAAAGGGCTGCAGAAATACCAATAAATACATACAACTTGCAGCTTGTTCCTCTGTGCTAGTGTTATATTATCATTAATAGGTTATCAGTTATTAATAATATTTTATTAGATTAAAAAAAAATAGTATTTTAAAAATTGGGAAAATTCCCTGAGATTCTTTGGATGTTTGGTCAACAAAAGGCACTTACACAAAGGTTATTTATAAACCTTTATAAATTAAAGCATTTAAACAGTCAGAACTTGGAAAACAGGGACCTGATAATAGGGAAAATTCTAACCCCACCTCACTCAGTCTCACCAGAGATGCTTTCCCTTGCATCTCTGTTGTTATATTTGTATGTGGGTTATTCTACATGCTAAAAAGACCCCAAACATGAAACAAAAGGGCTGCAGAAATACCAATAAATACATACAACTTGCAGCTTGTTCCTCTGTGCTAGTGTTATATTATCATTAATAGGTTATCAGTTATTAATAATATTTTATTAGATTAAAAAAAAATAGTATTTTAAAAATTGGGAAAATTCCCTGAGATTCTTTGGATGTTTGGTCAACAAAAGGCACTTACACAAAGGTTATTTATAAACCTTTATAAATTAAAGCATTTAAACAGTCAGAACTTGGAAAACAGGGACCTGATAACAGGGAAAATTCTAACTCCACCTTACTTGAAGACACAATAGATACAGAGTGTCCCAGGAGAGGAGGAAGAAAAATTTGCCTTGCCGCTGGAGGTGCAAAACTGCAATGCACGCTGCAAACATGTGGCCACTGTGAAAGAGCTGCAAATAGACCTCCAGTCCTGGTGAAAGGCAGCAGGTAAAAGGGACAACAGCTCTAAATCACCCCCTTAAATACACTATTTGAAAGGTGAAACTGGCCAATAGGCATTAGCATCCGTTGTTTTGGCCAGTGAATCCAAAGTTCTGTGCTTAGGTGTCCACTCCAGCACTTGAGGGACAGCGCAAGACACCTGACTTGGTCATGTTCCATGGGGCCTTATTGGGCCAAACCCTTATTGTTTTGCTCAAATCCGTCAACCCCTGGACCTTGCTACGTGAGGAGGAGAGCAGGGGTTTGAACTAATTTGGCAGGATTTATGCTCTACCAGGACAGGTAGCAGCACCTGTGAGAGCTTGGTTCTGGGGGATATTATCATAGAATCATTAAATGGTTTAGGTTAGAAGAGACCTCAAAGATCATCCAGTTCCAACCCTGCTGTGCCATGGGCAGGGACACCTCCCACTAGAACAGGATGCTCAAGACCTCATCCAGCCTGGCCTTGAACACCTCCAGGGAGGGAGCAGCCACAACCTCCCTGGGCGACCCATCCCAGTGTCTCACCAATATTACTTGCCTATGTTAGAGAGTGTCTCACTGTATTAATTGACTATGTTAGAAAGTGTAGTAGTGTAGTTTATAGAGCAGACAGACATTGATTGTTTTACTTTTGAAAGAAGGCAGTACAATAATAAGCCTCTTACTGAATTGGAGAGGAATACAGAAAGGCCGTATGTAAGGATGTACAGTAAGGAAAATATATGGCATACGTGAATCCTTACCACTTAATACAGATACAGGATACATGAAAATTCCCCCAAAACCTTCCCCACAGCTAAGCTAAACCACCAAAAGCCCAGTGCTCATTTTTTCCCCCAACATAGCAAGTAGGCTATGATTGCACATTGGAAATTTGCTGCAGCTGCAGCGTTGAAGGCCACAGGCAGGTTTACTCCCTCATTACTTACCCAGAGAAGAGTCCCTCTGGAAATCTGAAAAGAAGGGAGAAAAGAGAGAGATTTGCCTTTGCTGCTCACTTATAAAGTGATAGCAGAATTATGGGATTGAATAACAAAATTACGATTTCCAGGTCCATCCCCTGGGATGGGACTTGTCCTGTGGTCTTCTTAAGGGAACCTGGGACCCTTCAAATGACCACAGAGGACAAGATAAATGGAAAACTGGGATAAATGGGATGTTAGGAGAAAGTTCTTCACAGTGAGGGTGGCAAGACACTGAAAGAGGTTGCCAGGGGAGGTTGTGGCTGCTCTTTTCCTGGAGGTGTTCAGGCTGGATGAGGTCTTGAGTGTCCCTGCCTATGGCAGGGTGTTGGAACTGGATGATCTTTGAGGTCTCTTCCAGTGTAAACCATTCTATGATTCTATGAACTGCAACATTTGGTGTTACACCATTGCCCTTAGATCTTTCCCTGTTGCAGATGCTCATTTGTTTGTCTTTAAAGAGAGCAATGATATGCAAAACCAGGTTGTATTCTGAATTTAGCATCAAGGTTGATTTCATTTCACTGCAAATAAATGTACCCAATAAACGTTCAGTAGCTTGGGAAAGAGTTAGCACATCCTTCTTACTGAATTTTAAGGTTGCCATTTGCTGCTTTATAATTCTTCTTTCAATCTTGTGTGTGGTTTGTTTTTATTTTTTAATTTTTGGGTTTGTTTTTTTGTTTGTTTTTTTTTTAATACTGAATTCTGGGAGTACAAGTTTGAAATGTAACTGTGTCAGGGGAGTAAGTTCTCTAACAAATTCTGCCAGTATAGAATAATTGTATTCATCAATACAGGAGAGAAAAAAAACCCCAAACCAAGCAGACAAAACCAATAAAAATACTCAAACAAAACCTGAGAAGTCTTTATAGTTAAATAGTTTCATTTAACTATACTCCACACATACTCTGCATAATTTCTGTAATGGGCCTGATTCCTACTCTTTCTATGTTTCGTTTAATTGTAGGCTGCACAAAGAAAACAGACAGCAATGCTCACTGCTTTTGGTTTAGGCTGCTGGGATTTTTTTCATGTCTTTTCAAAAGCCATTAGGTGAAGCAGAGGTTCAGAATGTTCCATCAATGCACCTCAAAGATCTCTTTCCGTTTTTTTTCGTAGCACTGTATTTTTAAAAGAGTGCAAATGAAAGATAGTAGTGCAGCAGTCGTTTTGATACCTGAAGCCATGTTTTCTGCGGTTCTGTATTGCTTTTGGCATGTGTTTGTTCTGATTTGAAACCTTTAGAATGCGGTCATGCATGTATGTTGCATGTATTTCTATATTTTCAAGTATTTCAAGGTAATTAATGCAGTCATGCACATTTGTGACATGCATCGTAGAATCATAGAATGGTTCAGGTTGGAAGATACCTCAAAGATCATCCAGTTCCAACCCACTAGAACAGGTCACTCAAGGCCTCATCCAGCCTGGCCTTGAACACATCCAGGGAGGGAGCAGCCACAACCTCCCTGGGCAACCTGTTCCAGTGTCTTGTCACCCTCACTGTTAAGAACTTTCTCCTAACATCTCTTTTAAATCTCCCCTCTGCCAGTTTGAACCCATTATCCCTCATCCTGTCATTACAGGACCTTGTGAGTAGTCCCTCCCCAGCCTTCCTGTAGGCCCCCTTCAGATACTGGAAGGTTACTATGAGGTCTCCTCANGAAGGCTACTATGAGGTCTCCTCAAAGCCTTCTCTTCTCCAGACTGAAAAGCCCCAACTCCCTCAGCCTGTCCCCATAGCAGAGCTGCTGCAGCCCTCTGAGCATCTTTGTGGTCCTCCTCTCGACTTGCTCCAACCGTTCCATGTCCTTCTTGTGTTGGGGGCTCCAGAACTGCATACAGTAGTCCAGGTCGGGTCTGATGAGAGCAGAGTAAAGGGGCAGAATCCCCTCCCTTGCCCTGCTGGCAATGCTTCTCTTAATGCAGCCCGGGACACAGTTGCTGTCTGGGCCGTGTGTGCACACTGTTGGCTCATGTTGAGCTTCTTATCCACCCAGACCCCCAGGTCCTTTTCCTCAGGGCTGCTCCCCAGCCACTCACCACCCAGCCTGGAGTTGTGCTTGGGATTGCACCAACAGAAATATATTTTATATTTCTATATTTTCAAGCATTTCAAGGTAATTAATGCAGTCATGAACATTTGAGACATGTATTTCTATATTTTCAGGTATTTCACGGTAATCAATGTTCTATGTACAGTACAAATTTATATTTTTCTTTTAGTATAGATGTACAGACAATGTCAGATAATATTTTGGCTTGTGTTAATAGCTATGGATACACAATCTTTAAATCTTCAGAGCTTGGCATCTCTGATAGCTAGACTTGTTTAGCCTTAAAATGGGCAGCAGAGATATTTAGCCACAGTTCCTAGTGTATTTGCTTTGCCATCACTCTTCATGTCCCTTTATTCAGTCTCTTTTATCGATCGGTCATAACTGTATCAAGCTGGGTTGAGGATTTTGTAGCACGGAGAATTATGTGGAATACTTTTGGCCTAAAATTAGTTGACATCAATTTATAAGGTCCTGGTGACTTCAGTAAGAGTGGGATTCTGCCCCATTATCAGGACTGATGTCCTCATCACCTTTCGCATCCATACCAGACATACTTTAGATAACAAAGCTATAAAACCAGAGCACTGGCATCAGTGGAAATGATCAAATTATTCATTGTCAGGCAGTACAATAACTGTTAAAGTCGTCTTTGTACCTTTATTATAGCTGAGTGAAATGTCATCTTCTAAGTTTTGCAAGATATGCCTTAATAAGAGGCGTGTGAATAACAACAGCAATTCTACCCAGCAGATGAGCACCGATATACAAATAGTTCATAGATTTGGGGTTTGAGAGCAAGGATGGGATTGGATTTTGTTTTGGGTTTCTTTTTTTTTGTTGTTGTTTTTGCAGGTGATTAGACAGGCAAAACTGTTTTGCACCCTTGCTACAAACTTAACAAAGCATTATATTGCTACCTGGCCATCTGTTAGGATAGAATGGTTATTATTTTCAGTGGTGTTACTTTGAATTTTTTTTTTTTCTTTTCAAAACTCATGTTTCACGTTCCATATGTTATACAAAAGGCTATTTTTTTTTCCCCCCCCTGTGCGTTTTAGTGCCTGTTGATAAATTTCACATGCTCACAGCTAAAATAGCCACTGTTACTATTTGATCGCGGAGGGTGACAGTTTTATTTTATGCATTGTTTGAATTCTTATGGAGGCTGCTAACAATTTTTTAATTTAATTTTTTTTTTTCCTCAGTGTCAGGTAAAGCAAATCTGTGCAGTTATATTTTCCAGGAATCAGATTGTGTTTGCTTGCAGCCAAAATGCCTTATCAGTTCTTTCACGATCGCACAGGTGCACTCTCACCTTTCCTGTGCCCCTCTTCAGCTGGCATATGCTAATGTTGCTGTCTCTTTGCTGCTGCTGGTTTTTTTTAGTGGCCAGGGTGTAAACTCAGGTAACCTTAGTAGCACCAGACTGATTCTGCACTTTATTTACTTTTAATTAGTAATCTCGTGAACATAAATAATTGCCTTTCATTTATGTATAGCCCATTTCACCTATTTTGAGACAGAAGAGCTTGTAATACCTCTTGCTTTAAAGAGACAGATACACAGGTAGAGATTTAGATACAGAGTATGCCAGTTTACCTTTGAAGATAATTCTATGTCTGGGATTGAGAAAAGCTGAGGATTAATATATCAACGTAAATCTGTAGGTCTTGGTCTGGCAACATTGCTTTTGCTGTTTTCTGTAGCTGTGATGATAAAGAATTTAAATACACAAAAAGTATAGGAGTATGGTTATGATTTTACTGAAGATTGTCAGAATTCTGTAAGCAGAGCCATTGCTTCTTCCTGCTACTCTAAAATTTAAATACACAAAAAATATAGGATTATGGTTATGATTTTACTGAAGATGGTCAGAATTCTGTAAGCAGAGCCGTCTTTTCCTCCTGCTACTCAAAAATTTAAATACACAAAAAGTATAGGATTATGGTTATGATTTTACTGAAGATTGTCAGAATTCTGTAAGTAGAGCCATTGTTTCCTCCTGCTACTCAAAAACTTAAATACACAAAAAGTATAGGATTATGGTTATGATTTTACTGAAGATTGTCAGAATTCTGTAAGTAGAGCCATTGTTTCCTCCTGCTACTCAAAAACTTAAATACACNTTCCTCCTGCTACTCAAAAATTTAAATACACAAAAAGTATAGGATTATGGTTATGATTTTACTGAAGATTGTCAGAATTCTGTAAGCAGAGCCACCTTTTCCTCCTGCTACTCAAAAATATAAATACACAGAAAATATAGGATTGTGGCTGTGATTTTACTGAAGGTTGACAAAATTCTGGAAGCAAAGCCATTGTTTCCTCCTGCAACTCACACAGAGGAAATGATCTACTATAGAAAAATTACATTCACTTTGTTTGCATATCTGGACTCCTTTGATTTTTTTTTTAATTTTTTTTTTTTTTCCAGGATTATACAAATTGAACATATGTGGAATATTGCTACCAGCTTGCATTCTTTGATAAATCCAGACAGGCAGAAGAATGCTGGTGGCAGGATACTGGTGTTTCTTATGGTTAAAATACAAGCTGGACAGTCTCGGCCTTTTCTGAAACAAATGGTGGGGAGATTAGAACACAAATTGTTAGATGAGCATGTTTCAGATGTTACTATCAGATATATTCAGCAATGAATTCGAGGTTTCCTTTCTCTGACCTCCATAGGTCTTCCTTAGTATATGCATGTAGCAGAGACACAAATGGAGAGATTTGCATTCATAGTTAAAGCCAAAAAGTGATTTCCCTCCCCCCCCCCAAAACATCTGATCTGTACTGAGAGGCTTTCATATGCCAGTAGACCGTTCCAGCTGTCCTGTAGCTTCCAGCAGCACAGCGGTGGCAGGGGTCAGGGTCTGTCAGTTCAGACCTTTGCTGTTCAGCAGACGTGAGCTGGTATCATTACGCAGGCTGTCAGTGCCCGTCTGAAACTTTGTGGGGTTTCCTGTCACTCTGAATGACCAGCTCTGGAGTATCACTGCTGAACTGAGTGAGGGACTAGGAGTACTTCAAGGAATCTTGTCTGATATGTGACTTCAGAGAACCTTCTCACAAATTTTTGCCTAAGGAGATAGGCATCTCTTTATCCTCCTAAAATTTGTCATCCGTTGGTCAATGTCAGATTTACTGCATTTAAAAAAAAAAAGAAGAGATTGCAAAGACAATTAACTTCAACAAATGTCAGGAAAATAAGTGGATGGTTTGTGTACAGAGACCCATCCTATTTCTCTCTTTGAGGGAGGGACCAGCACATCTACACAAGTGTTTGTCAGGAACCAGCAAGCCATTCTGTGTATAGATGCAATAAGTGGTCCCTAAGCACAGCAGGACTTCCAGAGAGACCCTTGAAGTGTCCTTATGAGGGAAGGAAGGTGAAGATTTAGGGGTCAAAACCCACAAATGACAGAATCATAGAATGGTTTAGGTTGGAAGGGAACTCAAGATCATCCAGTTTCAACCCCCCACCATAGGCAGGGACATCTCCCACTAGAACAGGTCACTCAAGGCCTCATCCAACTGACCTTCAACACCTCCAGGGAGGGAGCAGCCACAACCTCCCTGGGTAACCCGTTCCAATGTCTCACCACCTTCACTGTGAAGAACTTCCTCCTAACATCCAGTCTAAATCTCCCCTCTGCCAGTTTGAACCCATTCCCCCTCGTCCTGTCATTACAAGACCTTGTGAGTAGTCCCTCCCCAGCCCTCCTGTAGCCCCCTTCAGATATTGGAGGGCTACTATAAATCAGAAAGAATCAAATTTTCAATAGTTCTGCTTTAATGTAATTTACCTGTTACACCCTGTATTCAAAGGTCCAAGCAGCAGGACCTTAATCATAGAGGATATTGTGGCTTTTGGTAGAATAGATATTCCTGAAATTGGAAAACCAGACATGATTTTGAGGTTTTTAAAGCCCATCTCACCGCATGCATGGCAATGGCTCCAGCATTTATAGATTTTTCACTTGCAATAAGTAGAGAGGACTTGGAACAGGACAGAATCTTTTGTGTTTAAACTGAGGTGCTTTCTATTAGTCTAAGCAAAAATTCTTAATATACTTTTTAATGGAAATGCCCGCTAAAAAATTCATCTCCTCATAACAGACACTTTATAATGTGATTTACTTTGGGGCTTCAAATGCTGTGAATTGGTCTCAGCCTTCATAGCCTTGGTGGTCTTGGTAGGTGAAAGGTACTGTCAGCAACAGAACCATCACAGAGAGTTTAATATCTGTTGTGATTTCCTCATGTACATCAAGGTTCTGAGACATCCTCTTGCATACTTATTTGGGACATTCCTTATTTCTCTGAAAGGTCAGAAGGAATATGGAATTAAACTGCTGAGTAAACTGGCATAATATATTTGGGGGAAAAAAAACCACAATAACGTTTCTGTGTAAATTAATCAGGCAATATTATCAAAATGTTATTATGTGCTTGTACTCATTTTTTTTTTTTAATAGTCATCTGATTTAACAGCTTTGCCTTTTCTAAGAAACTTTTTTTTTTTTTCTATAGAGTCTAATGATTTACTTCCATTAAAACGTTATAATGATTATTCTGTAGATTCATTTCCTTTTCAATCTAAATTATATTATAACCTGCACAGGAAAACACCTGAAAGAGATATGCAAAATGAAAAACAAGACTCGTAAATAGTACATTTATCATTATAGCATGAAGGAGGTAAATACAAAATTATGCCACCTTGAACTGAATTTTACCTCCAGAAATAAACGCTTGTGAGGAAATATCCAATTTTAACTTAGCAAACTCTCTGTCTTACTTGCAGAATACAATAGGAAGAGCCACGGTATTCAAATTTGTACTAGCAAATAGTATTTGCTAAAAAGAGAGAATAGTAACAACCTTCAGCCCAAAGTAGAGCTGAACATCAAAGTACGAGCGTACTCCTGCATTTGTTATCTGTCGTGTGAGGCTTAGTGTTGCTGACATCTGGAATATTTCTCAATGTGTTTGTATAATGTGCTTCTTTCTGTCTCTCTGTTATTGATCATACATCCATTTGCCACGCAGTCAGATTTTCCTAAACGTTTGGAGCCTCAGTTTTATTCTCTCATCCTCTCTCGCCGCAGCAGTTTTGCATTTGTTAAAATTTTCCTCAACAAACAGTGGAGAGGAGTCAAAAGTTCAAGAGCAGGCTGAAGACAACCACCAAATGGAACTGTTGTGCATGAAAAATGTAGCTGTAGCTACATTTAGAGGATTTGAAGGATATGAAGTTTGTGAGACTTCTCTCTCACCAGATCTTTAAGATGATAGTTGAGTAGTATTGGCACAGGGTGACAAAGGTGCTTCATATCTGCCTACGCAAGTGAGGCAGAGGATAATGAAGCATAGTTCAGTACAGTAGGAGTAGACAAAGGCAGCACAGATATTCCGTGAATGTTTCATATCTTTCTATTGTATTGGAATATTGATCTCTCTCACTGATTCACTTTTGTTGCCTTCTTTGGATGGCCCAGACAGTCAACCGTGTCCTGCGCCGCATTAAGAGAAGTTGCCAGCAGGGCAAGGGAGGGGATTCTGCCCCTTTACTCTGCTCTTGTCAGACCCCACCTGGAGTACTGTGTGCAGCTCTGAAGCCCCCAACACAAGAAGGACATGAAACTGTTGGAGCGAGTCCAGAGGAGGACGACAAAGATGCTCAGAGGGCTGCAACAGCTCTGCTTTGAGGACAGGCTGAGAGAGTTGGGGCTCTTCAGCCTGGAGAAGAGAAGGCTTCGAGGAGACCTTATAGTAGCCTTCCAGTATCTGAAGAGGGCCTACAGGAAGGCTGGGGAGGGACTATTCACAAGGTCTTGTAATGACAGGACGAGGGGGAATAGATTTAAACTGGCAGAGGGGAGATTTAAATGGGATGTTAGGAGGAAGTTCTTAGCAGTGAGAGTTGTGAGACACTGGAACAGGTTGCCCAGGGAGGTTGTGTCTGCTCCCTCCCTGGAGGTGTTCAAGGCCAGGCTGGATGAGGTCTTGAGCATCCTGATCTAGTGGGAGGTGTCCCTGCCTATGGTGGGGGGGGGTTGGAACTGGATGATCTTTGAGGTCCCTTCCAACCAAAACAATTCTATGATTCTATAAATTTGCCCTGGTTTTCCATTGCGGTCAGTGTTATGAGAGACAACTGTCCAGCTCTTTGCTTGTGTTTTAGGAAAGAGATTGCATAGTGGCTTAGCAAAATGTTTTCCCTTTGAAACAGCGATAAGTCTTGTTGTATTAACCTGCTTCTTTAAAATAGCAGCAACATTAACCTGCATATCCTAATTATCTGTATCTTAGTGTCTGCAGTGAGTATGCAAAAGAGCACTTTTAACACTTAGAATCATAGAATTAGTCAGGGTTGGAAGGGACCACAAGGATCATCTAGTTCCAATCCCCCTACCATGTCCTGGGACACCCTACCCTAGATCAGGCTGCTGACAGCCTCATCCAGCCTGGCTTTAAACAGCAACAAGGATGTGGCCCCAAACACCTCCTTGGGCAACTCTCATGGGGAACAACTTCCTCCTCACATCCAGTCTGAATCTCCCCATCTCCATCTTTGTTCCATTCCCCCCAGTCCTGTCACTACCTTATAGCCTCAAAAGTCCCTCCCCAGCTTTCTTGTAGTCCCCCTTTAGATACTGGAAGGTCACAAGGAGGTCACCTGGGAGCCTCCTCTTCTCCAGACTGCACAGCCCCAACTCTTTCAGTCTGTCTTCATAGCAGAGGTGCTGCATCCCTCTGAGCATCCTCATGGCCCTTCTCTGGGCATACTCCAGCATGTCCACCCCCCTCTTGTAATAGGGGCTCTGAAACTGGATGCAGTACTCCAGGTGGGGTTTGTTTTATTCCTGTTAGGAAATATTCCCTGTTCTAATGGCAAGTATAATTCTTTTTTATCTTGCAAGCATGCAAAGTAGCCTTATTTAATAAAAGTTTGCAAGGTTTTAGTTTGTTTCAGTACAGTTAGTTTTAAGTTCCTCTGAAAGCTCAAGGCTGAATCTGCTTACTCAGCTACTTACCCATCCCACTGCTGAAGTCTCGTGGGCCAGATAATCTACAAAAGCCCAGCAGCAAAGCTGCTGTGATAATGAACGCTAAGGTTCCCCCAGTCAGATTTTATTTTAAGTTAGTGTGACACACTCAGCTCTTGAATAAATGTTTGTATTTAAAATACGTAATGCGTACTGAAGTCCTTTACAACGAAATCGTTGAATAATCAGAAGGCGAGGCCCTGAACTAGCCATGGAAAGGTCAAGAGAACGTGGTCAATAATTATGTGATCGTGTTGCAACTCGAGGCAGCAGGCTTTCGGTGTTGCCAGGCTTTATCAGGCTTTGTTAGGCGACGGACAGAATCGCAGCTGACACAGCGTGCGCGTAAGGTTGAACAGAGAAATGTATTCCAATAATGGGAGACGCAGGACAGGGGGAGTCAAAACAAATGAGTTCGGTTTGACCACCGGCGGGTTGGAAGTGTGGACTGTGGCAGCCTTGAGAACAGATCTGGATTGCAAAGGGTCTGATTGTTAAATGATTGCAATCGTTTGCTGCCATCGGCCATCAAAATTAAAAAGGTCTAAGTGCTTCTTTCAGACAGAGATGCAGAGACTAATTTTACATGAATGCATACCCTAACAAGATTAGCTGGCTTATTCAGGCATATGAATTGCACTTCTGTTCTTCGTGTTAAACAAGCTTGTATCATCAGAGCCACTCAGAGCTTATCGTGGTCTCAATCAGGCCTGCACTTTCACTCCATGTTTTCCCTTGGCCACACTACTGCGGTGTCAGATCTCTGAGGTGTTGCCTATTTTCATGCTGACCTTTACTACTTTACTTCCGTTTGAATTCTTCACTTTCTGTGCCTACGTTTCTTTATTTTTAGCATGTTGTTCCCCTAACAATTTTGTGTTTAACGTGGAGTGATGTCATAGTTTAGTGATACGGTGCTATTGGAAGAGTGGAAATGAGCCATTTCAAACAGCATTTTCTTTGTTGCACACTGTGTTATATTCCTACAGCCTTGGTGGTGCCGTAAGAGTAGCTGCTGTTTCTACAGCAATTATGCAAGAGACAGAAAATTCTTTTCCTGTCATGGAATTATAGATTGGTTTTTAGATTTTGTCTAATCTATTGATGGCAAAACATTAAAAATTGCCAGATTACTGGAGATAAAACACAATTCTTCTGAAATTTCTTCAGCTTATGGCATCCTGGCTTGTATCAGGAATAGCATGGGCAGCAGTACAAAGGAGGTTATCTTTCCCCTGTACTTGGCACTGCTCAGGCCACATCTTGAGTAATGTGTCCAGTTCTGGGCCCCTCAACTCAAGAGAGATGTTGAGGTACTGGAATTTGTCCAGAGAAGGGTGACAAAGCTGGCGAGGGGCCTGGAGCACAGCCCTATGAGGAGAGGCTGAGGGAGCTGGGGGTGTGCAGCCTGGAGAAGAGGAAGTTCAGGGGTGACCTCATTGCTGTCTACAGCTACCTGAAAGGAGGTTGTAGTCAAGTGGGGTTGGTCTCTTCTCCCAGGCAGCCAGCAACAGAATGAGGGGACACAGCCTCAAGTAGTGCCGGGGGAGGTATAGGCTGGATATTAGGAGGAAGTTGTTCCCAGAGAGAGTGATTGGCATTGGAATGGGCTGCCCAGGGAGGTGGTGGAGTCACCGTTCCTGGAGGTGTTCAAGAAAAGACTGGATGGAGCACTTAGTTCCATTGGGTAGTGCTGTGTGATAGGTTGGACTGGATAATCTTGGAGGTCTCTTCCAACTTGGCCTATTCTATTCTATTCTGTCCCGTCCCGTCCCGTCCCGTCCCGTCCCGTCCCGGCCCGTCCCGTCCCGTCCCGGCCCGTCCCGTCCCGTCCCGGCCCGTCCCGTCCCGTCCCGGCCCGTCCCGTCCCGTCCCGGCCCGTCCCGTCCCGTCCCGGCCCGTCCCGTCCCGTCCCGGCCCGTCCCGTCCCGTCCCGGCCCGTCCCGTCCCGTCCCGGCCCGTCCCGTCCCGTCCCGGCCCGTCCCGTCCCGTCCCGGCCCGTCCCGTCCCGTCCCGGCCCGTCCCGTCCCGTCCCGTCCCGTCCCGTCCCGTCCCGTCCTATTCTAAATGCAGTGTCCTTCTTTGTTGTATGAAGCAGCCTGGCTAAAAAAAAGTCTCCCTAAACATTAAAAGTGTTAATACATTTGTCATTTATTTTGGAGTTTTGTTTGTCTGTCTATTTTGTAGGTGCTTTGTTGGAAGCCCCAACACCAGAGGTCTTTAAGGCCAGGGTGGACGGGGCTTTGAGCAACCTGATATCGTGTGAGGTGCCCCTGCCCAAGGCCAAGGGTTGGAACTAAAACCATCCTTTGAGGTCCATTTCAGCCCTGGCAATTATGTGATTCTATGATTAGTATTAAACAGCAAATTTTGTTTTAGACATATTCAGTTTTCTCTTTAGCTTTTGCAGTTTATACTTCACCCATAAATTCAGGGCTAGTATATTTCATGCATCCCCTCATAGGAATTGGAAAGTGACTCTTTTTAATATATTTTGGGAACCATTCATTTACTAGCCTGCTTTTAAAATTAATCCTAGATCAGTAAGTATATGAGTAAATAGTAATCTTAACATTCCTTTTTTTCCCCTCACTGTGTTCTTACCATCTTACGTATACTTACTTTTTGTACTAGCAATAGAAGACATAAATGTGAACTTTACAAACACAACCTAAGCAAGGCTCAGCTGAGGTAATTGCTTTACACAGGGCATGCTATTTTCCAAGCCACTTGTGTAAACTTGTGTGTATGGGTGTGTATGTGTTTCCACATGTGCATTTCCGTTCTGTTATAAAGATGATTAAAGGGCTGGAGCACTGCCCTGTGAGGAGAGGCTGAGTGACCTAGGGAACTTTGGTCTGGTGAAGAGAACAATTAAAGGTCATCTAATAAATGTTTATTAGTATGAGGGCTGGGGATCAAGAATGAAGGGACAAACTCGTCAGTTGTGCTGTGTGATAGGACAAGGGGCAATGGATGCAAGCAAGTTCCACCTCAGCATGAGGAAGAACTTCTTTACTGGAAGGGTGACAGAGCACTGGCATAGGGTGCCCATAGAGGTTGTAGAGTCTCCTTCTCTGGAAACTTTCAAGCCCTGCCTAAGGGTATTCCTGTGTGACCTGCACTAGATTCTATGGTCCTGCTCTAGCAGAGGAGTTGGACTCTGTTATCTGTGGAGGTCCCTTCCAACCCCTAACATCCTGTGATAAAATTATCCAAATGCTAAAATGCAGATTCTTACTTCATTTTTTTTTTTTTCCTTGAAAAATGCTAAATAATTTTTAAAATTTCACGGACTACTCCCAATTTTTATTAAAAAGCTCAAATGTGAGAAGATTTCTATGTCACATGTTCATATTGCAGCAATAACTTGATGGCAGTTATTAGTAATATTTATACTGAATAATAGAATATAAATTTTACCTTAGTTTAATCTGATTGCATTTAATTATATTCCTTTGAATACAACTTGAAATCTTAAATACCTTAGAAACCTCCTGGTCTTTTGCCCTGTTTTCATTATTACTGATTTGCTTGATTCCTCCTTTGTCATTTGACCAGACCGTGCAAGTTTTATTCTTGTATCTTGTGTCTTGAAAGAAATATAAAGGAAAGAGCTAGCTGGCAAGATAATACAAGTGAAAATACAGAGGGAAGTGGGAAAGGTAAAAAAAAAAATTACACATCAGTATTGGATACATTAAAAACAGTAACAAAAAAAAACCCCAAAACCAAACCCCAAGCAACAAGAAAGAAAGAGCAAAATAGTTAATATCTGATCTCTGACAGTCAAGAAGTAGACTGGTTTGTTGTGTGGTGAGGTCTTCTGTGATACCTGCCATGTTCTACTTTTCATGAAACATGAATAGAAGCAAATTGCAAGTACAGATTTTTAAGGTGGCCCTTCCTGGTAGCCCAACTGAGAACAGCTTTAGAATCTGGTAAGTGCAGGATCTCATTTTGTCACAGTTACTCTGGCTAGTCTAAGAAGAGGCCAAATGCCTGTACAAGTTGACTATATTCAACAAGGCCAAGTGTAACGTCCTGCACCTGGGTCGGTGCAATCCCAAGCACAAATACAAGCTGGGTGGTCAGTGGCTGGAGAGCAGCTCTGAGGAAAAGGACCTGGGGGTCTGGGTGGATGAGAAGCTCAACATGAGCCAACAGTGTGCACACGCAGCTCAGACAGCAACTGTGTGCGGGGCTGCATTAAGAGAGGCATTACCAGCAGGGCAAGGGAGGGGATTCTGCCCCTTTACTCTGCTCTCCTGAGACGCCACCTGGAGTACTGTGTGCATTTCTGGAGCCCCCAGCACAGGACGGACGTAGAGCTGCTGGAGAGAGTCCAGAGGAGGGCCACAAAGATGATCAGAAGGCTGGAGCACCTATGCTATGAGGACAGGCTGAGGGAGTTGGAACTTTTCAGCCTGGAGAAGAGAAGGCTTCAAGGAGACCTTATAGTAGCCTTCCAATATCTGAAAGGGGCCTAAAGGAAGGCTGGGGAGGGACTATTCACAAGGTCTTGTAATGACAGGATGAGGGGGAATGGGTTCAAATTGGCAGAGGAGAGATTTGAACAGGATGTTAGGAAGAAATTCTTCACAGTGAGGGTGGCAAGGCACTGGTTGTGTCTGCTCCCTCCGAGGAGGTGTTCAAGGCTAGGCTGGATGAGGTCTTGAGTGACCTAATCTAGTGGGAGGTGTCCCTGCCTATGGCAGGGGGTTGGAACTGGATAATCTTTAAGGTCTCTTCCAACCTAAACCATTCTATGATTCTATACAGTGTGGCAGCCAGCACTAGCATCCTGGAGTGAAGAGTAGCATTGCCCTCAGTCTTCTCAAGTGAGTTTTATGTGTTAATGAAAGAGTTTCTCCCTTCTGCATTGATATGAACCTTCCAAAGGGTCTTCAGCAGTAGCCAGACTGAAAATCCAGCTGAGCCGGATTCTGAGATGTGGTGCTGTCTCTGTAACAGATGACATCAGATGTACACCTTTGTGACTCTACTGATTTCAGACTGAGCTGTTTTCTTTTCATGTAGTTGCACTGTACCATAAGAACGTCTTGCAGAATTAGACATGTCTCTGAATCTCTTGCCAGGATTCAGCAGATGCCTTATTGCAGTGTTTGAGAGAAAACAAGCCTTACGTTGCCTTATGTTGCCCACTGTGACACATTTAGATAGCCATTTGAAAGCCAGATTTTCAACAAACAAATATGCCAAAAAGGACACAGAAATATGTAGACTTTTGGGGCAAGAAGTATCAGAAAGAGGCTCTGTTAAGGGGAGTGATATCCTACTATGTGGAAATATTTCTTTGTTTAGCAGGACCAGTGGCATTTGCTAGTTAACTGCTGTGGGTTCCCTTTACATTCAGTTTTCTGTCTGCTTGCTCGGTAGCGTAAAGACGAGCACATTCGAAGTTCTGAGCAGCCAGCTGGCTGCTTTTCACCTGTACAGCCTTTGGACTTGATTTGAAACTCCTTTGTGCAGTGAAACAAATGTGAATTGTTGACGTAGCGATGACACGGCACATACTGCGCTTCCCTGAAAAAGCAGAACCAATTCTTTCTCCTTTCACAGAGTGAATCACCAAGATGTAAACCCTAAGCAGGGTCTTTTCTGTCTTGAACAGAAACACGAGATTAGTCGGTGGTTTGTTTTTTTTTTTCCAGAGGTGACATTTATGATTCACATTTTCTGTGAGCTGATTTGTCTTCTTTCTTATATATTAAATTATTTCCACAGTGATACAGTTCTAAGTCACATAATTAATGTAAACCACAGTTATCTTGAAGTGCATTGCTTGTATTGAGATGCTTGGGTGGATAAAGAACTGTCTCAGTTTTGGAAGCTTGAATACATGTGTGTGCAAGACTAGCAAGTGCAGTGATATGATTAAGCAGTGTCCTCTGTGGCCAGCTAAGACCATAGAATGGTTTAGGTTGGAAGGGACCTTAAAGACATCCAGTTGCAACCCTCCTGTGCCATAGATAGGGACACCTCCCACTAGAACAGGTCACTCAAGACCTCATTCAGCCTGGTCCTGAACACCTCCAGGGAGGTTGTGGAACACAGAATCACTCAATGTGATCTTTGATCTTTGGTTCTGTGTTCCATAACCTCCCTGGGCAACCTGTGCCACCCTCACTGTAAAGAACTTCTTCCTAATATCCACTTTAAATCTCCTCTCTTCCAGTTTAAACCCACTACTCATCCAGTCATTACAAGACCTTGCCAATAGTCCCTCCCCAGCCTTCCTGTAGGCCTCCTTCAGATACTGGAAGGCCACTCCAAGGTCTCCTTGAAGCCTTCTCTTCTCCAGGCTGCAGAGCCCCAACTCTTGTAGTCTCTCCTCATATCAGAGGTGCTCCAGCCCTCTGAGCATCTTTGTGGCCTCCTCTGTACTCACTCCTGCAGTTCGACCACCGTTTTCTTATGGTTATATGTGAAAAACAATCTGTCAGAATTAGTTCATTAAACTGATGATTTCTTTTAAATTATCATTATTCTCATCCTGAGATTATACCCTTAGATATAACCTACCATTTTTCTAGTTCTGACACTCTGAGTTACTAGTAAGGCAGAAAATGGGAGTGAAATCTTCCTTTGTACAGAATGTTGTTGTAGCTTTATCTGTGCCTTTTTCCTTCTCAAGTCTTGTGTAAGGTGATCATGGTTTGCTAATGGAACTCTTCAAGCTATAGAGCTGCTGTCTTGTGGCATTCATTAAGTATATCTACCAAACTATTTATCTAAATTCTACATGGCTGTTTTGGTCGCTTAATTTTGATGTTGCTAACTTCATTTGTCAACTTCAAAGCTAACTGAAGTGTCTCTGAATTACTTGGATGAGCTGTACCTTCAATTGTTCTTCCAGATTATTCTGTAATGATTGCCAAACTGATTTAGACATCTTCATTTCTAAACTAAATCTAAGGAAACCATATGTGATCAGATGTGTTACTAGGTTTTATTTCTGTTTGGTTTGGGTTTGTGTTGGTTTGAGCTAATTGGAGAATTTGAGTGAGAAATTAGACTATTCTCTGAGAGAGGTTAACACAGTGTGTTACTTCATTAGAGTTCTACTGAGAAAGGGTTTTTCTCTATATGTATCCTTTAAGGCTTTCAAGAGAGGATGAACATTGTGAAAAAGCAAAACAGGGGTTTGAAACTGGATGATCTTTGAGGTCACTTCAACTCAAACCATTCCATGGTTCTGTGATCTTCCATGGAAAGAGTCACAGAATCACAGAATGTCAGGGGCTGGAAGGGATCATCCAGTCCAACACCCCTGCAGGGCAGGATCGCCTATACCAGGTCACAAGGGAATGCAGGTGGGTCTTGAATATCTCCAGAGAGGGAGAATCCACAATTCCCCTGGGCAGGCTGCTCCAGTGTTCTGTCACCCTCATAGGGAAAAAAATCCTCCTCTTGTTTATATGAAACTTCCTATGCCTCAACTTCCACCCATTGCCCCATGTCCATGGGGATGCCCCATGGGCATCGCTGAACAGAGCCTGGCTCCATTCTCTTGGCACTCACCTTTTTATGTATTTGCAAGCATGAAAGAGGTCAGCCCTCAGAACTTTAATGTCTCTTTAATGAAATTCTTTTTCTTTCCCTCCACAAGAAGTGCTGCTCATTGACAATGAAAAACAAACCCACTGATTCAAATACTAGATCAGTCCCAGCCGTATAAATTATTTGTCACGCTCTTGACAAGAAAGGCTCATTTTAAATTGTGGTTTCCAAAGTTAAGTATTTGAAACATTCAGGAAGCTAAAGAATCTCTTTGTAAATAGACTCTAAACATCTCTTACATAGCCATCTACATCTGAGCTAACAATCTGATGTATGGCAAAATTCCTGCTGCTCACCTACTTGTTCAGAACCTTGGGAAGCCTGATGGTTCCTGCTGCCAAGTGTGAGTTTGTGAGGCAGCTATCTGTCCTATTGGCAGTAAGTTTGACTCTTTGAGGGCACATCCAGCTCTCCATCTTATCACAGTCTTTCTCTGCCTTTTTTAAAATTCATTTATTTTAAAGGGACAGTGTGGCAAGAGGCTAATTTATATTTAGTTGTTCAACCTAAATTTAGATATTTTCGTGTAGTTTTTCTTACTGTGCTGCTGAGATTTGGCATTGAAATAATTGCTTTACTTAAACGGAAACCTATAAACCTCTTGCAGCAATATCATATATTGAAGTAGTGGCATCACTCTTAAGGTACCCCCAGCTGGCATGTGTTACAGCCACCATACTGCCTAATGGAAGCAGTAATAGGATGAATTCCCTCAAAGACAGACAGTCAAATACATATCTCAGCTGTCTCTGAATCATTGAACTCTCGGCAATATCACTGCTGAGCCTGCTTCAGCACTAATACTTCATGGGGTATGAAGGACAGGAATAATCTTGCCCAGTAACTGTAGTCCACACATGGGCTTTGGTAGAACTTAAGCGTGCAAAGATAATGTGCATGCATTGCTGACCTGATTTCACTTATGGCCTTTGTGCAGTGAAGGTTGATCACAGAAGAGGAGATGAAGCCCTGTTTTAGCTCTTTCTTTGATCTCCTTCAGCTGACTGAAAAGAATCGAGACCTT
Source organism: Psilopogon haemacephalus (assembly GCA_013396835.1). NCBI lineage: Eukaryota > Metazoa > Chordata > Aves > Piciformes > Megalaimidae > Psilopogon > Psilopogon haemacephalus. The sequence goes on along the minus strand of VWZI01003795.1, from coordinate 181,722 downwards.
CTCAGTCCTGTACATTTTCCTGACTGTTACTATGGTGGGTAGATAAGAAAAAAAACACACCTGCTAAGACTACTTTTCTCCCTGACTGCTAGCAATCAGGAGTACACAGCAAAGACAAGACCCTCTGAGAGATCTCCGAATCCTGCAGTAGAATCATAGAATCCTGTAGAATCGTAGAATTATAGAATGGTTTAAGTTGGAAGGGACCTCAAAGATCATCCAGTTCCAACCCCCCCACCATAGGCAGGGACTCCTTCCACTAAAACAGGTTGCTCAACACTTTAATTACAAAGAGGCTTTTTTTTGACAAACTAGTATCTCTGGGTTCCCAGAGCTGCACTATAATTCCAGGCAGTACACACAGCACTTACAGGCTTCCTGTTAGTAGTATAATACCCGTTGGAAGCTTTTGGAGTTTATGCTTTCTTTTGTCTCTCCTCATTTAATTAAACAAATTCCTGGCATCTAAATGCTAGGAAAAGATACATAGAGCTGAGGAGGCTGGGAGTAATTGATGTTAACTATCACTCAGTGTCCTGGTATAGCATAAATCCTGCCAGGTTAGTTCAAACCCCTGCTCTCCAAACTCCTGTTACAGGTCCAGGAGTTAATGGATGTGAGCAGAACAATGAAGGACTTGGCCCCAGCAAAGCCCTGAGGACTAAGTACTTAGCACATAATCAAGTCAAGTGTCTTGTGCTGCCTCTCAAGTGTGGAGGTGGACATCTAGGGACAGGACTTTGAATTCATTGGCCAAATAATGGCCAGTTTCACTTTCAAAATAGTGTATTTAAGGGGTTGATATAGAGCCATTGCCCCCTTTTTCCTGATGCCTTCCACTGGGACTGGAGGTCTATTCACAGCTCTTTCACAAGGGCCATGTGTTTGTAGCATGTTGTGCAGCTTGCATCAACAGCCTAGGGGCAAGGCAACTCTTTCCTCCTCCTCTACTGGGAACCTTTGTATCTATCTCATCAGTGAGTACAGGCTAAGACCTCATAGATGTGGCTAGAATTCCCCCTGTTACCAGCTTCCTATTCTCTAAGTTCTGACTGTTTAAACTTTTTAAGCTGTTTAATTCTGTGATTATAAATACCTTCTGCGTAATTGCTTCTTGTAGACCAAGCATCCAAAGAATCTCAGAGAATTTCCCTGATTTTTAAAATACTGCTAATTAATATTAATATCAAAATTATTAATAATAATTCATAATCAATTATTAGTAATAAGAAAAATAACAGAGATCTTCACTGGACTAGAGATTATAATTTCTTATAACATATAAATACATAGGTGAGATATGTTTTTTTCCTTCCAAGTATGTTTAAGGTCAACATGGAAAGGAGGCGAGAAAGGTTGGAAGAGAGAGAGAGAGAGTCCAAGTTTGTTTAGCACAAGCCTCCTGCTATTTATTTACATACCATATGCTTCCTCATGCACATTTGCACCGGGTGATTTTATTTGGATAGACAACTGAAACATCCAAAAAAGTAACAACAGTTTTTGCACAGTGTGAGGCTTCTATTACAGCAGCTTGCCATCCACTGCGAAGTTCACTTCTCAGCTGAGCAGTTTTGAATGCAATACAAAGAGAGAAAGCTGGCACTTAGTTTCATTGTTACAATATTGAAAACCATGCAATTGATAACCATGCTCATTTGCCTTCCTTTAAAACAGTTCCACAGCTTCCAATATCACATTTTAGCTTAGTGGCCTGAAAAAATACACTTGTGCAAATACTCTGTCTGCTGACTGTCAGTAATAATTTCTGAACCCAGTCACCACCTGCAACTCAATTACTTTGCTGCAGTGTCCCAAAGCCATCAGGTTCCACCATGGCTTTTGAAAACTGACAATGGTTTAGGTGAAGGAAGCTAAGCCAAAAGAGCTGAGCAGTACCCTAACCTACCCCCCAGTTAGGAGATATGTGTTACCCAGACCATCTGTATAATCCTGTCACCCACCCAATGCAACCACACACTGGCTGCACTATGTGCTGCTGGCCCAGCTAGAGTCATAAGGAACAGAGGAGGGAGGAGGAGTTATTTTGGAAGGTTCTTAATGGGTTAGAGTGGACCTTGGGTTTGTGTGAGACACATTATAGGGTGGGCAGGTAGAGATTTTAGAAGATCTGTGGGTTAGAGGGAAGGATAAAAGTGACTGAGCTATATAGGGGTTATGGACGAATGACCCTGCTCTCTCTCCTGCTCCTACTTCTGTTTCTCTGGGAACTGCAAGCAAGAGAGGTTTTTTGTATCTGCACCTAAAAATCATGGGACATTGTGATACAGGACGTTGAGGTCCTGGAATGTGTCCAGGGAAGGGCAACAAAGCTGGAGAAAGGTCTAGGGCAGTAGTCTTCTGAGGAGTGGCTGAGGGAATTGGGACTGATTAGTCTAGAGAATAAAAAGCTCTAGGGAGACTTTGTTCTCTACAACTACCTGAAAGCAGGTGGATGCTGGTCTCTTTTCTCCCTAGTATCAAGTGATAGAATGAGAGGAAATGTCCTCAAGCTGCACCAAGGAAGATTTAGATTGGATATTAGGAAAACTTTCTGTACTGAAAGAGTGGTTAGGCGTTGAAATAGGCTGCCCAGGGAGGTGATGGAGTCGCTGTTAAAAAACTTGTAGACATGGCACTTTGGAACATCATTTAATGACCATGGTGGTGTTAGGCCAATGGTTGGACTAGTTGATCTTAGAGGCCTGTTCCAGCCAAAAAAACTCTATGATTCTGTGTTTGTTAACAAGGAAGTATTTAGAAATCTTTGTGTGGGGAACAAAATAATGATAGGTTAGTGTCATCTTTTCAATGAAAAATGTGAACCTAGAGGGGTGGAATGAAGTGAAGGGGAATGGGAACCTTTATGCAGTAGCATAAATAAACTGATAACAGATTACGTTGAGGTCTAAATGATGAATGTCATTGCTGAGGTGTGGCTTAGGTCCCCAAAAGATGTCCTCAAATGACAGTCCTCTAAAGCAAAGCATTAGAATCATAGAACCAGTGAGGGTTGGAAGGGACCTCAAGGATCAGGTAGTTCCAACCCCCCTGCCATGCCCAGGGACACCCTACCCTAGATCAGGCTGCCTACAGCCTCTGCCAGCCTGGCTGCAAACACCTCCAGGGATGTGGCCCCAACAACCCCCCTGGGCAACCCATTTCAGGCTCTCACCACTCTCATGCTGAACAACTTCTTCCTCACATCCAGTCTGAATGTCCCCACCTCCAGCTTTGCTCCATTCCCCCTAGTCCTGGCACTACCTGAGGGCCTAAAAGGTCCCTCCTCAGCTTTTCTGTAGGCCCCCTTCAGATACTGGAATGCCACAAGAAGGTCACCTGGGAGCCTCCTCTTCTCCAGACTGAACAGCCCCAACTCTTTCAGTCTCTCCTCATAGCAGAGGTACTGCAGCACTCTTATCATCCTCGTGGCCCTTCTCTGGACATGCTCCAGTATGTCCACATCCCTCTTGTAACAGGGGCTCCAGAACTGTATGCAGTACTCCAGGTGGGGTCTCACCAGGGCAGAGTAGATGGGGAGAATCACCTCCCTCCACCTGCTGGCCACACTTCTCCTGATGCAGCCCAGGCTCTGGTTGGCTTTCTGGGCTGCAAGTGCACACTGCTGACTCATGTTGAGCTTCTCATCCACCAGCACCCCCAAGTCCCTCTCCACAGGGCTGCTCTCCAGCCAGTCCCTGCCCAGCCTGGATTTGTGCTTGGGATTGCCTCAATCCAGATGCAGGACTTTGCTTTAGGTATCACTAAATCTACACAAAGAAATACTGCTTTACAAATGTTTGCTAATCCAAGTTTTAATGTTGCTTTGTCAGCTGAAAACTAACAATGTGTGCTTCCTATATACACATTTAACTGAACAACCTGGCTTTTTTTTTTTTTTTTCCTTCTCTCTTGCATTTATTTTTTTTCCCCTTTCTGTCAGGTAGAAAGACTCACTAATACAAAAGGGAAATACATGTACTGTGGTCCTAATACTTTCAGTTCAATTCCATAAATGAGGCATGTTTGTTCTGAATAGATAAATTTATAAAGCTGGAAATTAAAGTAGCGTTGCCAGAGGAGATGTGCAGCAGAAACATTGTTCTGTGAAGTAACAGAAATAAGATCTCTTCAATATGAAGGGTTCTAAGTAGACAGAATAATCAATATAACTCAGTGGCAGTGCTGAGAAGATAGCTCCTGCTCTCCCACTGGAGGACTTCTATTTTCCAAGCCAGAGGAATGACAGTAATAGCTGCTGTTATGGTTTCCAAAGATGTTGTTCTGTGCCATGATGGAAAAACAGTTAGTAGAGGCTTGGAGCATTCCGAAGCTTCAATTCTACAAAATATTGACAAATATGTTTCAGACTCCTCGTTCTGCAGCAAAGCAAAAAAAGAAATCTTTGTGTTCCACTGATACCTCTGTTGGGTGACCAGACTGTGCCCATTATAGTATCATAGAATGGTTTAGGTTTGGAAGAGACCTCAAAGATCATCCAGTTCCAACCCCCCTGTGCCATAGGCAGGGACACCTCCCACTAGATCAGGATGCTCAAGACCTCATCCAGCCTGTCCTTGAACACCTCCAGGGACGGAGCAGCCACAGCCTCCCTGGGCAACCTGTGCCAGTGTCTTGCCACCCTCACTGTGAAGAACTTCCTTCTAACATCCTGTTTAAATCTCCCCTCTGCCAGTTTGCACCTATTACCCCTCGCCCTGTCATTACAAGACTTTGTGAATATATGTTGCCTTAAAGAACACTACATTCCATGCAATTCAAATAAACACTCTTTGAAATAATGGTGGTGATTACGGATACATCAATTATCTAATTATGTAGGTTGAAATCTGTAAATGTCATTAATGAGCACGCTTGTGTGACTCAAAAGATCAGCATATTTCACAAATGCTTCTCATTTCAGACACACTAAAAAAAAAATGTTTTCTGGCATGACATAGAGGTTTACTGTATTTTGAGTGGATTACCTATCATGCAGCAATGCATTGTTTTGTTTTGCAGGAAGCTAGAATGCTCTGGAGGTACTTGCATCTATGTGGTAAAATTAGAATCCCAAGAAATGCTGTATATATTGGTGTGGTGGTTCAGCAGTTCTCCACCCCCACCCCCCCAAAAACACTTTGAAATCACCCAGGCTGGGACTCGGCTGGAAGTTAAGGAAATGAAGCTTTATATCTACAGCTTTGTACAATATACAAGCAGATATTTACAATATATAATAGATATTTACAGATATATACAGTGAAAAGGTAATACAGAAACACCACAGCCCTCCCAGAGATCAGAGTCCCCAAGAGGGGTTCCCAACCACCCTACCACCTTCCCTTCACTTCCTAATCTTATCCCACTACATGTCTTATGTGACAGGAAAACAAGAGTAGGTCAGCCAAGGGGATTAGCAGCAGGAAAGTAGTTAACAGTTATTCAGATCCAGCTAAGAAGGCAGAGAGACGCAGAAGCCAGAGTAGCTCAAGCGACTCTGTCTCACCTATGTTTGGGTTAAAACTCTTAAATATATTTTTTTTCTTTTTCAGTAAACCTATGAGTGAAGTAGCATCATCAGTGTTTTCCTTTCCCAGCCTATAGTCTAATTTTTAATTAAAATCCTCCAATTGGTTCAAACCATCACAATTGGTTCAGTGATGGATCGAACTAAGAGTTTTGGGTTTTATTGTAATATTTAATTTGAAATTTATTTTTTCCACCCTCTTAACAAGAACTAACAATATTGTTTTTATATCACCATATAAATCCCACTAGTGTATATAGAAACTGTTGTTGAAAAGCTGAAGGATGTATTTCTTGGTCATACAGACGTATGTGAATATTCATCACTTATATTGTGGGCAATTTCATTGCTTTGAGTAGATCTGGTTAGGTGTTTGCTTTCCTGTTTTAGGATTGTTGGCTTAGTGAGAGAATGTTACTGAAGATTTAAATGTTATAGAGATTTAACAAGGCTAAGTGCAGGGTTCAACACTTTGCCCACAACAACCCCAAGCAGTGCTACAGGCTGGGGACAGAGTGGCTGGAGTGCAGCCAGGCAGAGAGGGACCTGGGGGTGCTGGTAGATAGTAGCTGACCATGAGCCATCATTGTGGCCAGGAAAGCCAATGACATCCTGGCCTGGATCAAGAATAGTGTGGCCAGCAGGACAAGGGAGGCTGTTCTTCCCCTGTACTTGGCACTGGTCAGGCCACACCTTGAGTACTGTGTCCAGTTCTGAGTCCCTCAATTCAAGAGAGATGTTGAGGTGCTGGAATGTGTCCAGAGAAGGGCAACAAAGCTGGCGAGGGGCCTGGAGCACAGCCCCGTGAGGAGAGGCTGAGGGAGCTGCGATTGTTCAGCTTGGAGAAGAGGAGGCTCAGGGGTGACCTCACTGCTGTCTACAACTACCTGAAGGGAGGTTGTAGCCAGGTGTGGTTGGTCTCTTCTCCCAGGCACCCAGCAACAGAATGAGGGGACACAGCCTCAAGTAGTGCCAGGGAAGGTATAGGCTGGATATTAGGAGGAAGTTGTTCCCGGAGAGAGTGATTGGCATTGGAATGGGCTGCCCAGGGAGGTGGTGGAGTCACCATCCCTGGCGGTGTTCAAGAAAAGACTGGAGGGAGCAGCTAGTGCCATGGTCTAATTGATTGGCTACAGCTGGTGCTAGGCTGGACTGTATGATCTTGGAATCTTGTTGATTCTATGATTCTAAGTCTAAGTAATATGGATATGTTAATATTATTCTCTGCCAAAGTATTTCTCAGCAGTACTTGTACAAGAAGAATAGAGCAGAGGCTCTGCAAGTTATAAGGCCATGGGTGTACTTACAGCCTAGCTCAGGAAGGACCAGATCCTGGTCTTATGTGCAGCTTCCAAAATAGAGACAGATCCCCAGGCATCTCCAGGCTACTCCAGACAGCTATTTTCCAGGCCTGGTGTCAAAGCCAACCTTGAGCAAGGCAACTGAACTGCTCAAAAGATAGCAGAAGACACAAGACTTGACACTACAGTTGATGTGGCAAGTAGTGCAATAGCCGGTAGCTCTCAAAGTGTGCAGATTGCATACCTAGGTTTTAGGATGTAAATATATTGTCCATTAAGGAAGCTTTTTTTTTTAAAAAAAAAGTAAAGCTGAGTCCCACAGGCTGTGTCTGTATTAGAAATTAGTTTAGCACCCTGAGGGAAACCAGTAGAAGTAGCTGAGGCTCTAAGATATTCTTTGTATGGACTTCAGTGTTCAGCCAGATTCAGTCTCCTTTCCTGTACCATGCATAGCTGGCCTGTGTTCAGCATGGTTTCCCAAAGGACCACTTACACTTCATAGAATGCTTTTATCATAGAATGGTTTAGGTTGGAAGAGACCTCAAAGATTATCCTGTTCTTAGCTCAGGGCGATAGGATAGGATAGGGTAGGGTAGAGTAGAGTAGAATAGAATAGAATAGAATAGAATAGAATAGAATAGAATAGAATAGAATAGAATAGAATAGAATAGAATAGAATAGAATAGAATAGAATAGAATAGAATAGAATAAGCAAATAGAATAGAATAGAATAAGCAAAGATGTTGGTGTTGTATTATTTATGGTGCTCCCTGCAAAAAGAGCTGAGTGCACAAAAAAAACTTCGTGTAAACCTTGCCAAAGACAAAGAGAGGGTAATGGGGGATTAGCTAAAAACTCACACCACTGCATTTGACCAAAAACTCTAATGGTACTTTCTTTGTATGTTCCACTCTCTCTACCTTGCCAGCTTGTCTATGCTTGGGTCACGTAGAAAGTCCTGCAGCACTTCCATCCAATATATTCATTAACAATTATAGAATCATAGAATCACAGAATGGTTTAGGTTGGAAGAGACCTTAAAGATCATCCAGTTCAAGGCCCCACCATAGGCAGGGACACCTCCCACTAGATCAGGCCGCTGAAGACCTCATTCAGCCTGGCCTTGAACACATCCAGGGAGGGAGCAGCCACATAGTATAAAAATCTGGGTATCTGTGACTCTTTTGAGTTAAAAAATCATTTGAGATGTAAACTCTGTTCCTATTTTGTAGTTGTCACCACTGCTGTAGCATCTAATTAAATAGAACTAAAGATCAATCCATGCTGAGTCCTTTGTAGTGAAAATGTTATGTTTCTTTCTTATTCTGCAGTGACATTTTTGTACAAAAATCATTTTACTGTGGGGAAAAAAAAATGTTGCAGATAGGTGCCAACAAAATTATTTTTAATCTTTGCTTTTAGCTAGGAGCACAAAAAAGCAGTCTCTCTGTAAGATCTGTTTTAGAAAAGGTTTTGAATGCTTGCTTAATAAAATTCTTTCTAGACCACTATCCTGTATGCTCAGTTTCAGATGGCAAAGAATTTTGTGCTAAAGTTATAAACCCTCTTAAACAGGAACATAAAAAGAGTATCTAACAGACCATTAACTATATGGACAGTATCAAGCAGAGCTTTAATGTCATACAAATCTTGCCTTTAGAAAGAAAGTTTTCAGTACACAGTGATGAGAATTTCAGCTGTGGTAGTCAAATATTTCTAACGCATATTCATAGAATCGTAGAATGGTTTAGGTTGGAAGAGACCTTAAAAATCATCCAGTTCCAACCCCCCTGTGCCATAGGCAGGGACACCTCCCACTAGATCAGGTCACTCAAGACCTCATCCAGCCTGGCCTTGAACACCTCCAGGCAGGGAGCAGCCACAACCTCCCTGGGCAACCTGTTCCAGTGCCTTGCCACCCTTACTGTGAAGAATTTCTTCCTAACATCCCGTTCAGATCTCCCCTCCACCAATTTGAACCCATTCCCCTCACCCTGTCATTACAAGACCTTGTGAATAGTCCCTCCCCAGCCCTCCTGTAGGCCCCCCTCAGATACTGGAAGGTTGCTATAAGGTCTCCTCGAAGCCTTCTCATCTCCAGGCTGAAAAGCCCCAACTCTCTCAGCCTGTCAGACTTAAACAATAAAAATGTCGTGTTTGGGGGGTTTTGGTTTGGTGGGGTTATTTTGGTTTTTTTGGTTGGTTGGTTGGTTTAGTGTTGTTTTGGATTTTGTTTTGTTTGAGGGTTTTTGTTTTGTTTGGTTTTTTTTTTTGCCTCTGAGTGAAGTACAATCCCCAAATGCAAGAAGCATACCTTGAAAAACAGTATTACATTCTCAGTGGATGACAAACCTGAGAACTGAAATAAGGCAACTATGAGATAGCTACCGTTAAGTATTTCTAGGTCTAAACAATTCAAATTAAGATGGTGGATTTTTGAGAAACCTCAGAAGAAAGCCTTCTTTTTGACTGTGCACTAAAGTCAACTAGGACCCAGGATCTTCTCCCTCTATGAAGACCTCTTGTCTTGGAGAAGCGCTTGGAAGTAAAAACCAAGAGTGCAAAATGCAAACTACAGCTTTCAAATGAAGCTCAGGTCACCTGTCACCCCTGTCAAATTCTGTTTTCCACTGCAGTAAGTGAAGAAAAGAAGTGGACACTGTAAAAAAAGCACCTTTAATATGGCACTTTCAAGTATCATTAAGTTCTGTTCCATCTGCTTAAAGAGAATATGGCCACCTAATTGCTAACAGCGCTGTTACAGGCAGAGCAGCCAAGCAAGTAAATTTATCAGGTGGAGTCTGAAAACATTTCAGCTCTGTTGATGTTCTGCTGCTGTTTGTTGAGTAATTGTGAATCCACTCCTGTGTAAGTCTCTTATTTAATGTTTCATCAATATAGAGAAGGTAATCAAGCAATTAAAAATCAAGAAGTTTGACTTGGTGCTATATAGTCCAGCATCTTTTGTTGATTTAATGGTTAACATTTCTTTAGGAACTTTCAAACCACAAGACTGAAAGCATTTTAGAGCAGTAGGCAGGTTGCATTGTTTTACAGATGAGGGCAGAGGTGCAGCAGTAATAAGTTGTAGAGGAAATGGCTCATACAGTGAGCAAGTTTAAGCAAAACTAACCTTGTTTCCTTGTAAGGCTACTGTACCAAGTTTTAACCTCCTCCCATCCTTTCCCACTCTGGTACTGTTCTACAATTCTTTCACCTCTATTTGTTCAAGATGATGGATTATAAACACTTCTGAAAACCCTGTGTTAAGAATTTCAAGTTCAGTGTTACTGCCTTAAAGAAAAGGAAGGGTCTTGGGAAAGGTTCAGTACTGACTTTGTCAGATGCCTCTACTGTTCATTTAATTTATTTGTTTCTATGTTACTTTATTATTACTTCCCTCCCCACTCAATTTACCAAGAAATGTGGAAGGCTTAATGGGAAAAAAAGGGAAAATGAAGGAAAGCCAAATGAAATTAAATAGATATTCAGGAAATCACAGGATGTTAGGGATTGGAAGGGACCCAATGAGATCATTGAGTCCAAACCCCCTACCAGAGCAGGACCCTACAGTCTAGCACAGATCACAGAGGAATACATCCAGACAGGCCTTGAAAGTCTCCAGAGAATGAGAATCCACAACCTCTCTGTGGAGCCTGTTCCAGTGCTCTGTGGCTCTTACAGGAAAGAAGTTCCCCCTTGTTTTGAGGTGGAACCTCCTGTGCTGCAGCTTACACCCATTGCTCCTTGTCCTATCAAGTGAGCCGAGCCTGTCCCACTGCTCTTGACCAGCCCTCAGATATTTATAAACATGTATTAAATCCCCTCTGATTCTTCTCCAGACTAAAATGTCCCAGGTCCCTCAGCCTCTCCTCATAAGGCAGTGCTCCAGTCCCGTAATCATCCTCGTAGTCCTCTGCTGGACCCTTTCCATCAGATCCCTGTCCCTCTTAAACTGGGGAGCCCAAAACTGACCACATTATTCAAGATGGGGTCTCACCAGGGCAGAGAAGAGTGGGAGGAGAACCTCCCTTGATCTGCTGGACACACTCTTCTTAATACACCCCAGGATCCCATTGGCCTTCATGGCCACAAGGGCACATTGATGTCCCGTGGTAACTTGTTACCCACCAGGACTTCCAGATCCCTCTCACAGGGCTGCTCTCCAGCAGATCACCTCCCAACCTGTACTGGTGCAGTTTACTATTCCTCCCTTCCCTTCCCTTCCCTTCCCTTCCCTTCCCTTCCCTTCCCTTAC
>VWZI01003795.1:144884-170206 GCA_013396835.1 Psilopogon haemacephalus | reverse complement strand
TCCTCCTTCCCTTCCCTTCCCTTCCCTTCCCTCTTTCACCAAAGACATCAAATAAACTATCCCACTTTTCCTGCATCCAGATCAGCATTTTAGATAGATACAAGTGAAAGCACCACAGTATCCCAAGTAATAGGAGATGTACTGTCGATATGTACTGGTGTGCCAGCTGGAATTTTTCATAAGTTAATAAAATCAAACTGTATTTCCTTCAAAGGTGGGATGTTTTGCCATTCTTGGCAAGGTCAGAAAGTCACATTTAAGTTCAAATTGTTTAGCTTCATCTTCTCTGAGTAAAGAGTCTGCCAAAAAATTGATCACAATGTTCAGGACATGCATCTACATTTTATGTTAAAAAAATAATCCAAGGGAACAACTGAAGCAGTTATATTCTCTTCTGTTTTATTTTTTTCTCCTTCTATTTCAACACATTTCACAGAATATAGGAAAAAGTAACCCCTAAGAAGCTTTTGGAGGAAGTTCTGAGTGAAGTGAACTTGAATGAAGCATCAAATGTAACGTTTTAGTGTAATATAGTTATAAATTACAGGAAGGCACTGTAGGGAAGATGGAACAGAAATACTTGTGGTCACATACACACTTTCTGAGATTAAACTTTACAGTCCAAATAGTTAAAAGCAATAAATCTATTATTATAACAGAATTAGTTGATGATATGAAGCAGCCAATCAGTTTCTGGTGCTGCAAAAATCAGTTAAAGCAGGGACATAATCATAAATACTGTCACTTTTGCATGTCTTTGGAAGTGTATCTACATATATGAACAAATGTATTTATAATTACAAAGCATAAATAGGAGCTTACTGAGTGCTCAGTTCTCACTTTGTAATGGTTAAAAATGTGATTTGTACCAGAGTGCTAGTTCATTCCTGGGAGTATTTAATATTATATTGCATAGATGCATTAAAACTTTTGCTTCCTAGATAAAATGGTAGATTTATAATAATTTTCAGAAGAAAATAGTCGTATTCATGAAGGAAATGCCATGTTAGGAAAGAAGCAGCTTTTTGAGAACATGGAGTTGAACACATATTTTATATAGAATCATAGAATGGTTTAGGTTGGAAGAGACCTAAAAGATCATCCAGTCCCACCCCCCTGCCATAGGCAGGGACACCTCCCACTAGATCAGGATGCTCAATACCTCATCCAGCCTGGCCTTGAACACATCCAGGGAGGGAGCAGCCACAACCTCCCTGGGCAACCTGTGCCAGTGTCTCAACACCCTCACTGGGAAGAACTTTCTCCTAACATCCCATTTAAATCTCCCCTCTGCCAGTTTGAACCCATTCCCCCTCATCCTGTCATTACAAGACTTTGTGAACAGTCCCTCCCCAGCCTTCCTGTAGGCCCCCTTCAGATACTTGTAGGCTACTATAAGGTCTCCTCAAAGCCTTCTCTTCTCCAGGCTGAAGAGCCCCAACTCTCTCAGCCTGTCCTCATAGCAGAGCTGCTCCAGCCCTCTGATCATTTTCATGGCCCTCCTCTACTCTCTCCAGCAGTTCCATGTCCTTCTTGTGCTGGGGGCTCCAGAACTGCACACAGTACTCCAGGTGGGGTCTGATGAGAGCAGAGTAAAGGGACAGAATTACCTCCCTTACCCTGCTGGCCAAGCTGCTAGCACATACTTGGTTGCCAGTAAGGGGAGTTAAGGTGTCTAAGATTCTCATACTGCTTTCTCCCAAGAGTAAAATATCTTTGGCTGCCAAGGCTGAATTGTGCTTGTGTTAAACTACAGAAGAGAAGGTAGCTGTACACCTGAAGACATATATGTGTGAACAGATTGCTTGAGTTGTCAGCACTGTATGCTTTCAATTACATGCAAAATCATCAAAGTCATTCAAGAGCAATCACAAAATTAGTACTGGTGGGAAGATGAAGTTCTCCTTTGTGTACTTGTCATCTGTGTGAGGTGCAGCACTCAAATGCAATGTTCCAGTTTTAAGGAGTGTGTTTAATTAAATTACTTGTACATCATAGAATGGTTTAGGTTGGAAGAGACCTCAAAGCTCATCCAGTTCCAATGCCCTGCCATAGGCAGAGGCATTTCCCTCTGGAACAGGTCGTTCTTCACAGAGAGAGTGATTTGCCATTGGAATGGGCTGCTCAGGGAGGTAGTGGAGTCGCCATCCTTGGAGGTGTTCAAGAAAAGACTGGATGGAGCACTTAGTGCTGTTGGATAGGGCTGGGTGATAGGTTGGACTGGATGATCTTGGAGGTCTCTTCAAACCTGGCCTATTCTAGTCTAGTCTAGTCTAGCCTCTACTGGACTCTCTCCATGAGAGAGAGAGTCTTGAACCAAGAAATCCAGAACTGGACACAGAACTCCAGATGTGTCCTACAGCTCCCTGAAAGGAGGCTGGAGGCAGGTGGGGGGTCAGTCTCTTCTCCCAAGTAACAAGATGAAAGAAAATAGCCTCAAGTTGCAGCAAGGGGGGTTTAGATTGGATGTTAGAAGAAATTTCTTCACAGAAAGGGTTCTTAGACACTGGAGCAGACTGCCCAGGGAAGTGGTTGAGTCCCTATCCCTGCAGGGATTTAAAAGTAATGTACATGGTGGAGTCACAATAGAATCATAGAATGGTTTGGTTTAGGTTGGCAGTGGCCTCAAAGATCACCCAGTTCCAACCCCCTGCCATAGGCAGGGACGCCTCCAACTATAACAGGTCCCCCAAGGCCTCATCTCTGGAAGTGTTTAGAAGGAGGCTGGATGAGGCACTTAGTGCTATAGTTTCGTTAATTAGAAGGGTTAGGTGATAGGTTGGACTCCTTGATCCTAGAAGTCTTTTCCAAGATGGTTAATTTTGGTCAAGACCTCATCCAACCTGGCCTTGAACATGTTCAGGCAGGGAGCAGCCACAACCTCCCTGGGCAACCCATTCCAGTGTCTCACATCTCTTACTGTAAAAAACTTCCTCCTAACATCCAGTTCATCCAGTTTAAATCTCCCCTCTTCCAGTTTAAACCCATTAGCAATACTTAGGATGAATGAGGAAACTCAATTTGCAGAGAGTGTACTCTTGGAATACTTTTGTGGCATTCCAAGCTTGATTCCTCTTACGCAATTGTTATGCAAATATTATTGCTTTCACAAATGGCCTTTGCCATGGGTTGTTCCATAATTGAGCAAGGTTAGATTTGTAGGTTTTCTTTGTTGTTTCCCTAGCAGTAGTTTCTGTGACAGTGTTATGCTTAAGACACAATGACTAATTGCCGACAGTAAAAGCCTCTGCGACTGTAACCGATGCTTTTCAGCGTTTTAAAGCATCGGGAAATGAGACATTGAAAAAAAAAAGTATTTTAAAAAAACTTCCTAGTTACTGCTTCCTGAAACATGGCTGCTATGGATGGCAGCTCATCTTTTCCAGTAAATGTGAGGACTGTGATTGTGTCCAGCTTTTCTTTTCCAGCTGTCACTAGCGGAGTGTCATAATATTTAGAGATACGCTCTATACCTGTCAGAGTTTGTTACAGTTCAGTGATGCATGATGAAGTGTGAGGGACACAGGCTCCCTACACTACTAACGGTATAAATGCAGTGATGATACTCCGCAACGACTCCTTGTTCAAGGTCAGTGCAAAGAAACTCGTCCGCAGCGCCCAACCGCTCGTTAATCGTTGAGTTCTGGAATGCGAGGCGAATTTCCTTACTATGTCCTACAGTTTTATGGGAACGTTCCTGGGTGTTTGTAAGTGACACAGCGGACTTTTACAGCAAGTATAATTTTTCCTCTGCAAACTCTCTTCCAAAATGAACTGATCTAATCGCCGGCAATAATTTCTTTGTTCAAATCCTCTGAAATTAAACATGATAGCGTTAAGCTTTTGCTGTTTTACCTGAGGATTAGTCCTGCTGGTATGGGGAGATATAACTGAAAGGGGTACCTCTGACTAATACTTAGTCTGGCAATTTTTATTACACCCTGGAAAAAGGAAAAAAAAAAATTAAATTAAAACTTGCTAGCTAAGGGATTATTATAAGCATATGAAAATAATATACACCTAACTCATTAGCCTTATTCTTCTCTTGTGCTAAAATATGCAATTTTAGGGCTTTAACACCTCAGGTGCTCTTGGCTTATTTTGTGAATGCCATTTAAACACACGCTGGTGTGAGTTATTCCATTAGAATATTTGCATGCGCTACTTTTCTGGTTGCTAATTATCTAATAAAAATAATTCCTAATTTACAGATATTCTGTAACTGCATTATTCTCCTGAAAGTTTTTTGTTGTTTTTTTTTTTTTCTTTCCTCTTCCACTGTTCCATTGAAATCAGTCATAGGACCATAAAAGAGGTATGGCTAATTGCATTATTAATGGCGTGCTGAGGGATTTAGATTCCTTCAAAAGGCTTCTTTTTCTCTTTCTTTTAACCTAAGTAAATGCATACAAATCTTTCCATTTTCTAGTAAAGAGCTACAGCTCTGCAAACTTAGCATCGTTTTATTTTTTTTTTTAAATGCGCTGTTCAAACCACAGGGTAGAAAAACTTCACACAAAACAGTTTGAAGTTGAAAATAGTTGTGAAGGGTTGAAAGAAAATTATTCTGAAAACCATCTCTGAATCATAATAAGGAAGGTAAAGCTTTGTGTGTGTTCTGGAGTATGCATCTTGGACAAGATCTGATGAGTGGGTTGTGACACCTAACAGAGCAGCATAGAATCATAGAATCAGTCAAGGTTGGAAAGGACCACACGGATCATCTAGTTCCAACCCCCCTGCCATGCCCAGGGGCACCCTACCCTATATTAGGCTGGACAGAGCCTCATCCAGCCTGGCTGCAAACACCTTCAGGGATGTGGCCCCAACCACCACCCTGGGCAACCCATTCTAGGGACTCACCACTTTCATGCTGAAGAACTTCCTCCTCACATCCAATCTGAATCTCCCCATCTCCAGCTTTGCTCCATTCCCCCTAGTCCTGTCACTACCTCATAGCCTAAAAAGTCCCTCCCCAGCTTTTCTGTAGGCCCCCTTCAGATACTGGAAGGCCACAATGAGGTCACCTTGGAGCCTCCTCTTCTCCAGACAGAACAGCCCCAAATCCTTCAATCTGTTCTCTGATCATCCTCATGGCCCTTCTCTGGACATGCTCCAGCATGTCCACATCCCTCTTGTAATAGGGGCTCCAGAACTGGATGCAGTACTCTAGGTGGGGTCTCAACAGGGCAAAGTAGAGGGGAACAATCACCTCCCTCGACCTGCTGGCCACACTTCTCCTGATGCAGCCCAGGCTCTGCTTGGCTTGCTGAGCTGCAAGTGCACACTGCTGGCTCATGTTGAGCTTCTTGTCCACCAGCACCCCCAGGTCTCTCTCTGAAGGGCTGCTCTCCAGCCAGTCCCTGCCCAGCCTGTATTTGTGACCCAGATGCAGGACCTTGCACTTGGCCTTGTTGAAGCAGCAGTATTAGCACTCACCTGCATCTCTCCAAAGATGCAAATGAATCAGTACAGCACAGGCACCATGGTGCCACTGGGGCTGAAGCAGATGAGATCCTCTGAGTGGGCTGTCTGCTGCTATGCATCCTTCTCACTTCCAAGTTTTAAACTCTAGCTTTTTCTTGGGCAGTGATGTCTTTGTTCATCATTTGTCTTTTGCTTTGTGTCATGAGCCTTGAGAGGAAGTCATTGGCCTTTCTTGCTCTATTTTGAGGTGAGGTTTTTTTTTTTGCTTATTTGTTATTGTGTCTTTTAAACTGCCATGAGTATAAAAGAGGAGAAGCGAAGCATGACCTACAGTCTAGAACCTATCCTAGCGTAAAAAATACTTTCTGAGGCTCATGAGCTGACTCAAGACATCAGTCTTGCCTGGTCACTTTTCTGGGCACTCATGTGAGACAAGAACATAGAAATGTACTCCTGCTTGCTACAGGTTTTTCTTTTATGACTTTAATTTCCAGGGCAATTATGTAAAGGAGATAGGGATTTCAGCTTCCAACAAGTACTCCTTTCAGAAATTTGAAGGAAAAATAAACCATCTATTTCTTATTTATGATACAGAAAGAAGCATGAATGCCTATTGACACCTGCAAAGACTGACAGATTTTGAGGTGTTTTTGCTTTTGGTTGTGGTGTAAGTTCCTGACTAATTTTAAAGTATGCTACAGAGGTTACAAAGTCTCATTTAAAGTGTAAATATAGCTGAAGAACCAAACTGTATCTTAAGTTCCTGAATAACTTAAAGTATGCTACAGAGGTTGCAAAGACTCATTTAAAGTATAAATTTAGCTGAAGAACCAAACCACTTTAAGCCCTGCAAACCTTTTCCTTTATCCTCAACATTTTCCGTGCTTACTGAAAAGAAACCCAATGCCCATTGTGTATTTTCATATTTGTCATTAACCCAGAAGACCCTGAAGAGCTACATGGGCATGAACTGGTGTGTGATATCAGACATGAAACCTCTAGTATGACACCAAAGGTTACAATAATTTAGAGAATACATCAGTACTGCATATGAGCTTAAAAATTAGTTTGTTATAATCTGTAAACGTATTTATCATGTTTTGCTCCTTTCCTTAAATATTTATCTGAAGTGTTTCTGACTGGGTAATTGTAATGGGATCAACAAAGGAGAGACAAGAATTTATTTGAGCTTTGAAGAAATGCTTACACAGACAGAGGCTGAAGATCACAATGTAGTTAGCAGAATGGAGGTTAAGAGGTTATCTGATTAGAGTTTATCTCCTCTTTAGGGAGAAAATTACATTAAGGAACTCACCTTAAAACTGGCATCAGGAAATAGTGTAGCAAGATCCTGCAAAGAGAAACAGAACTTCTTGAAGGCTTCAGGAACCCTCTTTCATTAAATAAATGTTGCATGGTCGATGCATAAACTACTGGGTGCAATTTTTAAAGGAATGTTACGGATCAAGTCAGACTGGATCATCATAATAGCCCCTTGGTGGGCCATTGGTTTGGTCCTTAGAATGTCACCTTCTCTGAAAGTAGGCATCCTTCTTCTTTTATGCACATACTGATCTGTTCTTGCATTTTCTTAGTTTATCAGATCTGATTTGTCTCCTTATGAGTTAGGGCAATGGGTGACAGCTCTGTATGACAGTTGTCACAGCTTAAAAATCATTGCAAGTACCAAGCATCTACAGTTAGTTTGTATCTCTTCTATTATCACAGGATGTTAGGGGTTGGAAGGGACCCAAGGAGATCATTGAGATCAACCCCCTGGCCAGAGCAGGACCATATAATCTAGCACAGATCACAGAGGAGCACATCCAGACAGGCCTTGAAAGTCTCCAGAGAAGGAGACTCCACAACCTCTCTGTGGAGCCTGTTCCAGTGCTCTGTGACCCTTACAGTCAAGAAGTTCCCCCTTGTGTTGAGCTAGAATCTGTCATACTTCAATTTACACCCATTGTTCCTTGTCCTATCCCAGGGAGCAAGTGAGCACAGCCTGTCGCCCCTGCTCCTGACTGGCCCTCAGATATTTATAAACATTTATTAAATCCCCTGTCAATCTTCTCTTCTCCAGACTAAAAAGTCCCAGGTTCCTCAGTCTCTCCTCATCAGGCAGTGCTCCAGTCCCCTAATCATCCTCGTAGCCTTCTGCTGGACCCCCTCCAGCAGATCCCGGTCTCTCTTACATTGGGGAGCCCAAAACTGAATTCAGTATTGAAGATGGGTTCTCACCAGGGCAGAGTAGAGGGAGAGGAGAACCTCCCTTGATCTGCTGGACACGCTATTATGTTTGTAGTCAATGCAGGTAAGCATCTTTCTGTTATTTTGCCTTGTTATAACCTACCCTGCTTTAAACATCACAAAATCCTGCACCACAGAGATAAGATAAAGATAGAAATATATTGAGTAGTAGGGGAGGAGAACCTCTCTGGATATCTGCTGGACACAGTCTTATGTTTGTAGTCAACACAGGTAACCATTTTTCTGTGATTTTTGCCTTGTTATAACCTACCCTGCTTTAAACATCACAAAATTCTGCACCACACAGATAAGAAAAAGATTGAAATATATTAAGAGTAGGTTGTCATTAGTGTAAGTCAGTCTCCTCTAGTGAGTGAACTCTACGTTGGCTGCCAGGTTATGCGTGGAACAATTTTATTTTCACTGGTATAACATAAAACCCTGCCATGCAATGACAATTACTGAGACCTATATCCCATAAAATGTACTTTAATTTTTAGTTTTGTTTTTTTTTTTCTCCCACTGCAGTGTTTAGGGGCAGCTTAGACCTCTTGAGCACTTGGAGATTTACACTGAAATTATTGTCACCAACTTGTTTTCCTTTAAGCATAGATTTCTGAATCTTCTAAAGCCTTTATTAGAACCCGTGTCAGATGCTGCAATTAACTTGCCATTACTTGCAGCTGCCCTTTCCAGTGGAAAGATTAGAAGATGGGAATTTATAATCAGGAAACCTCAACGCAGCTGTCAAAAAAGGACTTGGGAATCAGTGCAAGCATTCTCAAGGGACAACTTGAAAGGCAGATTTGAACTGTGAACTTCTGTGTCAGAATTTTGATTGCCAAGGACCCTTCTAGGTCACACAACAAGGATAATGAGTGCTACAGACTTAAATGCTCTTGGACAAAAGTTTATTATAACCGCACAGAGAAATAGCCCAAATATGTCACAGTAGATTCATGGTTATTACTGAAACAATGCATTAATGTTGGCAGTCACTTGAAATATGGTATGTATATAATAGTTTCATTTAGTATCATTTAAAGGTCTCTACTGCAAAGAGGCATGACCTGTCACTGATGTATGCTGCTGTAACAAAATATGAGAGTTGTCCCTTTCCTTTGACAAATTCCAGATCACTCATCTGCTATCCAAAACAAGAGGGTTGTAGGAGATGTTGTGAAGAACTAAACTCAGCACTTTGTTGGGTGATTCTTAGTCTAGAAATTGAGGAGATTCTCCCCCCCAGTTAGAAGATCAGAAGATTTTTATTTTAATTTGAATGTGCAAACCCTTGGCCACAATGAAAACATAAATCTTTAGAGCTTCTTTGACCTTATTGATGTTTTATAAATATGTGAAGGGCAAGTGCCAGGAGAACAGAGCCAGGCTCTTCTCAGAGATGTCTAATGATAAGGCAGGGGGCAGTGGGCACAAGCTGGAGCAGAGGAGGTTCCATGTGAACATAAGGAAAAGCTTTTTTTCTGTGAAGGTGACAAAACACTGAAACAGGCTGATCAGACAGGTTGTGGAGTCTCCTTCCCTGGAGACCTTCCTGTGTGACCTACTCTCTGTGATCCTGCTCTGGCAGGTGGATTTGACTAGGTGATCTTTCGAGGGCCCTTCCAAGCCCTAGTGTATAACAAAACAATGTATAGGAAAGCATCCATATCTGCCACAGCACTGAGAAAAAATGAAAGAAATTATTGCTTATCTGAAGGAAAGTGAAAGTTTTCTTGAGCGACCTGTTCTAGTGGGAGGTGTCCCTGCCTATGGCAGGGGAGTTGGAACTGGATGAGCTTTGAGGTCCCTTCCAACCTAGACCATTCCATGATTCTGTAATTCTCTAGCCTTTGTCTGTTGTTCCCTTGGAGAGAAGCAATGTTTGTGTTACTGTGGAGCCATTATGGCACAATTTTCAAACTGACTTGCATGTCATACCACGCTGGTTGGAAGGATTATGAATGTCACCAGTTTTCAGTTGGGATATGGAAAACAAGATTAGTGCCTCTATAAAGCGCAGTAGATAACTTTGTCACCATAGTTGAGGCTGGGCAGACTCTGAGCTTGTATCTTACCGTAAACTCTGATAGTATCTGAAGTGGCAGCAATGGGTTCAGGAGCTCTAGTGCTGCAGGTTTTAATTCATAGAATCATAGAATGGTTTAGGTTGGAAGAGACCTCAAAGATCATCCAGCTCCAACCCCCTGCCATAGGCAGGGACACCTCCTACTAGATCAGGTCACTCAAGACCTCATCCATCCTGGCCTTGAACACATCCAGGGAGGGAGCAGCCACAACCTTCCTGGGCAACCTGTGCCAGTGTCTCACCACCCTCACTGTGAAGAACTTCCTCCTAACATCCTGCCTAAATCTCCCCTCCACCAGTTTGAATCCATTCCCTCTCATCCTGTCATTACAAGACTTTCTGAATAGTCCCTCCCCAGCCTTCCTTTAGGCCCCCTTCAGATACTGGAAGGTTGCTATAAGGTCTCCTCAAAGCCTTTTCTTCTCCAAGCTGAAAAGCCCCAATTCTCTCAGCCTGTCCTCATAGCAGAGCTGCTGCAGCCCCCTGATCATCTTTGTGGCCCTCCTCTGGACTCTCTCCAGCAGTTCCACGTCCTTCTTGTGCTGGAGGCTCCAGAACTGTACACAGTACTCCAGATGGGGTCTGAGGAGAGCAGAGTAAAGGGGCAGAATCCCCTCCCTTGCCCTGCTGCCCAGGCTTCTCTTGATGCAGCCCAGGACATGGCTGGCTGGCTGGGCTGCGTGTGCACACTGTCGGCTCATGTTGAGCTTCTCGTCCACCCAGACCCCCAGGGGTCGCTGCAGAAATGATGAGGAAAGCCTGTGGAAGCTCTTGGCACAAAAGGCACAGCTTTTGTTTTACATTTAAAAGAGCAAGTGCAGTTAATCTGATAATGAAATCTGTCAACTTTGAAATCTTCCTTCTAAGCTGCGCTCAGAAGTTTAGCCCTGTTGAGGAGACTATTGACTGTGCAACAAAACAATGAAAGAAGAGTTTAATAAGGTGGAACTGATTGGGTTGGACATTCGTATACCTCTGTGAGTATTGTTTAATTGTCCATGAGATTGAGTTGTTAAATAAGCAGACTAATATAAACTGAGTAACACAAGAAAGAGCACTAATAAGAGATCACAAAAAAAATATTTTCTTCCCTGATATATAGTTCTTAATTACAGTGTTCTGCACTTGGTGCTCTATGCTTGAGAGCCTACATTTCATACCTTTGTGGAGGAAAGAAAACGTAAGTGCTATTTACCAACACCAGAATTTCTTTCAGGTACATGCATTATGTCCTTTGCTTTTAAGACAGATTAATAGAAGTGTTAGATACAGCTGGAAGGGGGAAAGAGTTTAGGACGCATCTTGTTTCACAGATGCACAAAATAAATGGCCGGCAAGCATTTGCATGTCCAAATCAGGGATGCACACAGCATTGGCTTTTCATTCGAGTATGATGGTCTGGTTTTTTTTTCAGATGTAAATGTATCTGTTCTTCATCCAGCTGTGCCAATGGAAAAGGTTATAATCCTGACTGACCCCAGCTGCTCACCGCTGCGGTCTGATGAAGGTTATCATGCTCTCAGCTGTGCTGAATGACTTGCCAGGGTTCACTTAGCCCTTTTCAATCACAGTCACCTGGGCCAGCAGAGAGAGATGCACTGCTTAAATCATTTGAGATAACCCGGGGCTAATTATCATTGACAAAGAGGGAAACAGTTGACTGGGTCGGCTGTCCTGACCTCTGGGAAAAGATGTGTGTCTGCAGCCTTTGATTTCTCATTAACTGGTTACTCCATCCAATCTAGTAATTCCTCAGCGTGATCTTGGACATAAGGTACTTGCTTTGCTTATTTTATTTTTGTTTGTATCGATGGCTTCACTTAACCATTTAGAGGCTTGATGACAGGGCAGTAATGTGGGGGTTCCCCCAAATGCTTGTGTAATGCTGTTGGTTGTGAAGAGGTTGGGGGTGGTTGTTGTTCAACTTAAAGTTTGCACAGTAACTGTGGAAAAAAAAAAAAAAGGCAGCTTTGATTCTTGCTTTGCTTTCATCTGTTTGTGGATAAATGAGTTGAGGAGATATAAATGAAGGTATTCAATTTGTCTTGTTTCTAAGTTGGCTTCTGTTTTTTTCTGTAGTCACTGCAGAATATGGGATAATAAGCAGGTTAACCATAAAAATGACAAGACATTAACAGTTTGTGGTAGTTCTGGTAATCTGGTAGTCCATGATTTGAGTGAGGGAAATCTGTATGAGCTGTGTATGATGCACATTTTAACTGATCAGCGCCACTGCAGTGCAGTTGTGAAAATGTAGCACCAGATAGGTTGCATGGGTTTTGATAGTCCAGTTTTTAACTTGAGATATGTTTCTTGCATTGCACTCTGCCAGCACAAGAAATAATTTCCCTGAAGTGTCATTGAAAGCAGGCACAGCAGACTACACTGGCATGCTTGCAGCGAGCTTAGTTACTGTAAGGTTTTACTCTTTGCTGTCTGTGATAAGGTATTTATGGAGTACACAGAGAGCAATATTTGTTTCAGGCCAAGATGAAGCTCAAGTTGTACATATCCTGAAGAGCAAGGGCAAGATCTCAAGGCCTTCATTGTGCCTCATACAATGTTTGTTGGGTTTTTTTGGGGGGGGTTGTTTGATTGTTTGTTTTGTTTTTTTTTAAAGCTGAGTTTCTCTCTTTCCCAAGCTGTGTGCCTCTCTTAAACCAGAGTCTTTGACAAGAGTTATTTTCTTCCTAAAAGGCAAAGTAGACTTCAGTTGTGTTTTCAGAAGTTAGGAGGATCTAAGTGACACTGAGGCTTGCATGATCATTTTGGCATCTCTGAAAATAATTGTATACTAAAGTTTTGACTTGGTAAACTTAGGATACTGAGCGCTATGTAATAATACATCTTGAGTACTGTGTCCAGCTCTGGGCCCCTCAATTCAAGAGAGATATTGAGATAATGGAAAGTGTCCAGAGAAGGGCAATGAAGGTGAGAGGCCTGGAGCACAGCCCTGTGAGGAGAGACTGAGGGAGCTGGGGGTGTTTAGCCTGGGAAAGAGGAGGTTCAGGGATGACTTCATTGCTGTCTACAACTAGCTGAAAGGATGTTGTAGCCAGGTGAGGTTGGTCTCTTCTCCCAGGCAACCAGGGAGAGAACGAGGGGGGACAGTCTCAGGTTGTGCCAGAGGAGGTATAGGCTGGACATTAGGAGAAAGTTCTTGCCAGAGAGAGTGATTGGCATTGGAATGGACTGCCCAGGGAGGTGGTGGAGTTGCTGTCTCTGGAGGTGTTCAAGAAAAGCCTGGATGGAGCACTTAGTGCCACGGTCTAGTTGATTGTATAGGGCTGTGTGATAGGTTGGACTGGATGATCTTGGAGGCCTCTTCCAACTTGGTTAATTCTATGATTCTATGTTCAGTTGATATTAGAGTTTATAAGTAATATATTTGGGCTTGACCTTCCATTTAGATTAGCCAAATAAAAGAAAACTTGAAAGCATCATAGAAAAAAACAAAAAAAAACCCCAAAAAACTGAAAACATTGTTTCTGAAAACATAGAGTTTGTATTTGTTTGGTTTTGTGGTGTTGTTAGGTTTTTGTTTGTTTGTTTTCAAGTAGCAAAGCCATATAAAAAATCCAGCCTGTGTAAATGGCACTGAAATGGTATATATATCCTAAAGATGGTTTCATGCAGGAAATGTATGTGACTCCATGAGTCTCCGTTTTTGTAATTTAGGCTGCATTAAGGGCAAACTATTAGATGGTTGTGAGACAAAAAAAGGGCTGGAAATTCTCTCATCATTAAGTATTTATGCAGTGGTTAGACCTTCATTGAGTAGTGAAGGCAAGCAGGCAGAAAAGATAATGAACTTCAGCTGAAGTATCACTTGAGCATTTAAAGAAGTATTCCCCGGGGACCAATGTTGACTAAATTTTAGAAGCACAGATTTCTAAGTAGCTGATTTGAGGAAATGTTTTCCACTGCACTGTTTCATGGTGGACTGGATGAGATGCTTTGAGAATCTGCACAGTGTTTTGGATTTGTAATAACAGACAGGGAACGTGGACTGATGGAAACTTCTTCACAAGTGTTCCTTTGTACACCAACATATAGGCTATGTATGACTATATGCTTAATACCATTTGATCTCTCTTAATCAGAAGAAGATCAGTTTCATTAAATCATCATATTTTGAAATCTGCTAGCACTAATGAGCGTGCAGTAATGAAAATTCTGCATGGAGAAGCTCTGCAGGGTTCTGGTTCACAGAAGGACTTACACCAATACGCTGTAAAAGAGAAATGGATTCTTCTTACTGCTCACAATGGACACAGGATTCTTTAATGTGTTGACATAGATGTTTGTCAGAATGAAGTTTAAGACAACATGGGATGGATTTAAGTATCTATGGTGCAATAGGCAGACCAATCATAGGACTCTATTTTGGCACAATATGAGATACTGGGGAAGCATCCCTCTGTGAGGAGTTACTTCTGTCTGCCCTCTCTAGAACTACTGCCTGTGACAGCTTGTACTGTAACTCACTCTGAAGCCTCAGGATATCTTTGAATTCAATTAGAGTGTAAAGTTACACAATTAATTGTATTAAAAATAATTATTTAAATTACTCTTCCAGAAAAGGAAGACGTGCAGAACTGCAAAGACCAAGCTTTAGTGTTCATTTTGGCATGTTTTCAGAACAGCCAAACATAAATAAGCAAAAAATCACAATTAATTCTTTACCATAACAGGATCTGAGTAGTGCCAGTAGGATTCAGTAAAGGCAAATGGAATGGCAGGAGATCTTCACCTGTTTTGAGTTAACTTATCAAGATCAAGCATATGTATATTGCATTAATCGGATAAAATTGTGACTTTAGAACCATCCGTATGAATGCCTCTGAGAGAAAGCCACTGTAGAGTCTGATTAATTGCGTTCATAATGACATGTGGCTTGCAGGGAAGTCTTCTAAGGGACAGAATTTCCACATTTTTTCCCATTTGAGAGGCTACGACACGTTTTCATGTGTTACCCTACCTGTTTGTTTGGGTTGGTTTTAACTCTGCCTGAGGGAGAGCAAAACATTCTGTGTGCACCAGGGGAGTGAGTTTTGCAAGCTGCACTAAATTTACCCTGCAAGAGAATGCTCTCTTTGTGTTTTTCTTGGCAACCATTAATAGCCAGACTTTAAAACACTGCCAGGGTTCCAGAGGACCCTTGCTATTGATTTTATCTGAGGGAAATGTCTGCTGCCTCATCTTGATTTTTTTTTTTTTTTTTTTTTTAAAACAACTGTTGTGCACTCCCAAAATACAAATTTTGCTGCCTGGTGACATGTAGTGTTAATACAAGGAAAAACAAACAAATTCTAAAAAAAAAATAAAATAAAAAAATCACTGGAGCAGGTTGCCTGGGGAGGTTGTAGCTGCTCCCTCTCTGGAGGTGTTCAAGGCTGGGCTGAATGAAGTCTTGAGTGTCCTGATCTAGTGGGAGGTGTCCCTGCCTATGGTGGGGGGTTGGAACAGGATGATCTTTGAGGTCTCTTCCAACCTAAACCATTCTATGATTCTAAAAATCTCTTCCTAATAGAGCTTTGCAGCAATGTAATACAAAGCAAGCTAGGATATTTATCGACATTTATTAATTAATGAGTAAATATTAATAAATGATGACTACTTATTAACCTTTCTCTAAGATTATGTATTAGCCCCACTACACAGAATTGTAAGTCTCTTGGCACACCTGTCTGGAAAGAAAGTTGGGTGAAAGAGGAAAGAAAGTACTACTTGTAATAGACAAGTGAAGCAGTCACTGATTGGGGCCCCATCCCTGGAGGTGTTTTAAGGCCAGGATGGATGAGACTGTGGGCAGCCTGATCTAGAGCATGGCAGGGGGGTTGGAACTAGATGATCCTTGTGGTCCCTTTCAACCCAGACTGATTCTATGATTTTTGTTTTGTAGAATTATATCAACTTAGAGACTAATCATCATAGCCTGAAAGGTTTATGACACATTCACACTGTTTTATTGCTAAGTAATGGTGCCTAAAAGCAAGACCTGTGTGTTGTAAGACCTCAGAAGTTTCAAAGAACATTATTCCGATGTTAAGGAGCCCTAAATGTAGGCTGCTTAAGGCCCTGCATAATTCATTCCACTTTTATTTGTGTTAAAATGTTTTTTTTTAATTGTCTGATCGCAGATTTTTTTTATTTTTTTTTTTCTTTTAATGAAGAGGTCGTAAGTTATAACATCAGTATTCTGCTGGTCAAATTTCTAGTTTGTCTTTAAAGTACTAGAGTATAAAAAAATAGTCAGATTGTTCCTGATGTAGGGAAAAAAATCTTAGGGAAAATAAAGAGGATACCCAATCACAGAAACATCCAGGTTGGAAAAGATCCTCATCAGGATCAGCAAGTCCAACCTAGAACTGTACTCTACAAGATTCACCTTGAACCATATCCCTAAGTACCACATCCAAACCACCAAACGCATCCAGGGTGGGTGATTCTACCGCCTCCCTGGGCAGCTGATTCCATTGCCTGACCAATCTCTCCCTGAAAAACCTTTTTCCTAATGTCCGATCTAACCCTCCCCAGTCTCAGCTTGAGGCCATTCCCCTAAGTGGAACAGAAACATTATAATTGAAATATGATCACTCCAAATAATTAACTTTTTTCCCCCACATTTCACACTTTAGCCAAAGTTTGCCTTAACAGTTAAAAGGCAATGGATATAAACTATTCCCTTCTGAAAAGAAAAATGGGCTGATCGCATACAAGAGATACAAAGTTCAGGAAAAGAGAATGTGAGCAAAAATTCAAAGCATATAGAATAGAATAAGCCAGGTTGGTCATGACTTCATATATTACATATTAAAATAGCTGACTTTTAAAATGCATTTTAACTTCACACTCATTTGTGAAAGTAAGTTACTTAAAATGCCAGAATTAACTTAATTTTTAGTCTGCTGATTTACAGAGTTAGTTAACTTTGTGTTTGTTTTAATAAACTACACCTATTAGCCTTCTTAGTAATATTTCTGTAGAGTTCATTAAATATTTTATGTCTGATTTATGAAGGAATTTGGATTTTGTGTCCTGAAAAAAAAGATAATGTCATATTCTGATGGAGACAAATGGTATAAGAAACCTGGATCAAATTTGTGGGGTTGTGATATGGTTTCTCTGCTTCTCTGCATGTAGACTCATAGGCTTTTAAAAGGGCTTGGACCTACTTAGGGATCATCTGTGAAATATCGACATAAAGAATTACATATCTGATCAATCCCAATAAGAAACAAGATGAAGTAACAAGAATTTGGCTGTTACTTGGCTGTGAAAACTTTCACAAGGAGGAACAATGTAAAGACTGCAGAGTGCATTTGGAAGTTCAGGGTGATTTATTGTCTTGCAGGTTCCTCTTGGTACAGAATTCTTCAAAGGGTACTGCACTACCTGTGTTCCCATCTCACTCCCATTACCTCTTCCAGCCAGAAGGAGTAACTTTATCAAATTGCAGTTTTACAAATCCTGTCTGGTAATTTGCCTACTATTCATCTCTCAAACCAAATAATATTTTTCTTCCTTTCCTGTTTTTGTGATTTGGTTTTTCTGTTGGGTTTTGGGGGTTTTTTTGTTGTGTGTTTGGTTTGGGTTTTTTTTTTTTTTTTTGTTTTTTTTTGTTTTTGTTTTTGTTTTTTTTTAGCTTTGCACAGATTCTTTTACTATTATTAAAAATATTTATTAAAGGCTTGTAAATGGTTCTTAAGAATTTTAGTTTCAAGAGGAGCATGGGTTTGGATTCTAAATAGGACACATCTTGAGTACTGTGTCTATTTCTTGTAGGGAAGATGTTGGAATGCTCAAACATATCCAGAGAAGGGCAACAAGGCTGGTGAGGTGGCTGGAGCACAGCCCTGTGAGGAGAGGCTGAGGTTGCTGGGGATGAGAAGAGGAGGCTCAGGGGTGACCTCATTGCTATCTACAACTACCTGAAGGGAGGTTGCAACCAGGTGGAGTTGGTCTCTTCTCCCAGGCAACCAGTGAGAGAACAAGAGGACGCAGCCTGAAGCTGTGCCAGGGCAGGTTTAGGCTGGATGTTAGGAAGAAGTTCTTCACAGCAAGAGTGATTGGCATTGGAGTGGGCTGCCTGGGGAAGTGGTTGTGTCCCTGTCCCTGAAGGTATTTAATAGGAGTCTGGATGAGGCAGTTGGTGCCATGGTTTAGTTAATTAGAAAGTGTTAGGTGACAGATTGGACTTGATGATCTCAAAGGTCTTTTCCAGCCTCATTAATTCCGTGATTCAAAAGAGAACTAAACTCAGGATATTCTAAGGTCTCAGGAAAATATTACATCTTCAAGAATGTGTTGCATTTATGTTCATGGAATAATGGATCGCACGCCAGAGTGAGATCACAGCATCTTCTCATGCTAGCTTTGAAAGTGCTTTCTTTCTCTGTTGTTCTTGCTGCTCTTGAAATCTATGGCTGTCTTCACTCTGCTCTCACTGGGAAAAGGCCAAAGTGGGTGACCATCTGTAAGATCACAGAATTGTTTTGGTTGGAAAAGGCCCTTCAGGTGGTTGAGCCTAACCCTTTTCCAACTCTACCAGGTGTACTTACGTGTAGCTCTTATGCCAGCTATGGTCTTGTGACAAATATTCACCATATTACATATTGTGGTGGTTTGGCAGTTGTCTCTCCCCCCACACTTTGAAATAACCCAGGCTAGGACTCAATCAACTGGAAGTTAATAAAAGAAGCTTTATATTTACAGCTTTGCACAATATACAAGCAGACATTTACAATGTATAACAGATATTTACAGATATATACAGTTAAAAGGTAATACAGAAATACCACACCCCTTACAGAGATCAGAATCCCTAAGAGGGGTTTCTAACCACCCCTACCACCTTCCCCTGTCCTATCTCACCATCTGTTTTATGCAGCAGATAGGTGAAGGTAGATGGGCCAGAGGGATTAGCAGCAGGAAAGATGTTAGTGAAATTATTCAGATCCAACTTAGAAGGGCAGGGAGAAAGACCCATGCAAAAGCAGCCACAGCCCAAAGCAGTCTGAAATGGTCTTACCTATATTTTGGTTACAACTCTTAAACAATTTGTGTTCTTTCTCAGTAAAGCTATGAGTGAAGTAGTACCATCAGTGTTTTCCTTTCTCAGCCTATAGCCTAATTTCTCGTTCAAATCCTCCAATTAGTTCAAACCAGCAGACATATTAATTTATAAATGAGGTCTAGAGACCCAGAAAGTCTAATCTTACAGATTCTCTAAGCAGTTAATATAATGTCTGTAAGTGAGGAACTTACAGTGAGGAAAGTGAGGAAAAAGCAGTTGTGCTGGACTGAATGAGGGACAACCTGGAATTCCACCTGACCCTCTATGTTTGGCCATATTATCTGCCTGCTGAAAGCAGTATAGCTCTTGCACTTCCTAGTGATGGTAAAGTATTTGGCTAGAAAATGTAGACCTATTAAAAAAAACAAAACAAAAAAAATCCCAGAAGTGTTAGGATGAGAGGAGAAGAACCCCTTTCTGCTCCAGGTATCACAAGATGTATGCTATTGTAGGAATAGTTTGCATTACTTAAGGCTTTACCTTACTTCTGGTGGGTTATTTATTTTTTTTTTTCCTCAGTGCTCACTGTTTGTTGTGTAATTTTATTATGACTTTTTACAATTGCAACGTTTAGGAGTTGTACCCCAGCCAAAGTGGCTTACATTCATTTAAAACGTCGTCTGTCTCAGTAATTAGGATGCTTACAGTTAACAGGGACCTGACCCAAGCTATTTGGTTTTGGACTGTGTTCCGTTGAAGCATCTGCCCTTGAGTTAATTTTTAAAAATTTCTCAGTATGTTCTAGCTGTGACCTGCATATTTAATTCCTCTTCAGTGTTTTTCTGCCATTGGTGGATGAATGACCCTTTCAAACTAAAAAAAAAACAAACAAACAAACCTTGGTATTTAGCATGTTGACTAAATATAGGACTAAATTATCTTCCATTATGAGCAGTTCTTTTGTTTCTTATTTTGTTCCACAAAATTTACTTTTAAGAATAAATTTTAAAGACTGTTGGGGGTGTGAATCACAGAATTAACCAGGTTGGAAAAGAGCTCTAGGATCATTGAGTCCAACCTATCACCTAACCCTTCTAATTAACTAAACCATGGCACTGAATACCTCATCCAGATTCGTCTTAATCACCTCCAGGGATGGTGACTCCACCACCTCCCTGGGCAGCCCATTCCTATGCCAATCACTGTTGCTGGGGAGAACTTCTTCCTAACATCCAGCCTAAACCTACCCTGGAGCAGCTTGAGGCTGTGTCCTCTTGTTCTGTTACTGGGTGCCTGGCAGAAGAGTTCAATCCCCACCTGGCTACAACTTCCCTTCAGGTAGCTGTAGAGAGCAGTAAGGTCTCCCCTTAGCCTCCTCTTCTCCTTGCTTTCATCTCAATGTCTTTCCAGGGTGGAAAAAAAATGCATATAAAAACTGTAAATTATGTGACACCATAAGCAATAATAATTATGCTAGGGCAGTAGATTATTTTTTGTCATTATATAGTATAATAATAGGGTTGGGGTTTTTTTTTGCTATTAAAGAGTTGTTGGTTTATTATAGACTACAATAGTTTCAGTTCAGTTGCAATATTTTAAAAGTGTATTTTTTCAAATAGTTTGATATATTTGCTTAGTCATATCTCATGAGTTACTTCAGTGATGCCTCCATTTGGCTTGCTACTGAAGAAGAGGTGTATAAGAAAAATAGAGTATGAATGGGATAAAACAGAATATTGACATATTTTTGAACACTGGAATGTTTGACATTTGAGAGGTTTGTCAGGATATGAGTCTCTCAAAAGAAAAAAGACTTAAAATATTTACATTTTTATATATATNNNATATTGACATTTTTAAACGTTGGAATGTTTGACATCCTAGAGATTTCTCAGGATATCAGTCTCTCAAAATAAAAAAATACCTAAAATATTTACATTATATTTATATATATAGGAAGTATTTAATATATATGTTTACATTATTTTTATTTTTTTAATGTATGCATTTTTTTGTTTAAATTCCAGAACTTAAAAAAAAAAATCAACATTTTAAATACTGATTAGTAAATAGAGGGGGGAAAAAAAATCAGTACTTTTGTGTTGTTGTTTCTTTTTTTAGTCCCCTTTTGTGCTGAAAGGGTAAGGAGAAAACGAGGGAAGTATTTAAGAAGCAGAATGTTACTGATAGATGTTGAGGACCTCTGACAGAAGTGGTAAAGGCAAAAACTGGATGAAAAAATGACATCTCCTACCATGTATATTTTATAATGACAGTCTAGTGTGTCTGCATCTTGACACATCTGCATCTATATCAAGACACATCTGCATCTTTATACTTATTATACAAAAGATGGTGTGGGTTTTTTTCCACACAAAAGTAGTTATAAGGTCATTTAGAGAATAAGAAAAACAAGAGTTTTGTATGTCAGTGAAAAGGCACAAACATGAGAGCTATGGTTGTGGTCGAACAGCTGGAGAAAATAAGGGCTTGGGTTGTCAAACAGCACACTGCAGTTTCAGAGGTTGAACCTGGGTGGAGATAAGAGAACACTGCTTCTCTTCTTCCCAATCTCCTGTCAGCTATCAATGCCAGCTTTAGTGTATTCCTGTCACTAGGTCATTGCTAACGACATCTGAAAATGTAGATGTTAAATGAGAGTGTGGAAAAATGCTTAGCAGTTGTTTTGTCAGGGAAAAGTTCTACGTGAAAGCGCTTTTGTACTTTTTATTGAAACAATTCGGCTATTAAAGCAGATTGTCTGATGCGTGGTGTGCCATAATTACCATCAATTTTTATTATCTTTGGCAAACGATCATTGCTGTGCTCAGAATGACTTCACCTAGACAGATTTTTCCATTTCATGCCACAGAAAAAAGCAGTTCATTAGTTCCCATAACAGTGCTTGCATTCAATCAACCGTATTAAGCAGTGACCTAGTAACAGGATGGTTCAAAGGCTTAGAGATACATGTGTTGGGATGTAGACTGACTTCCACTTGGCTAGGAGTTAAACTGAGTCTTTTATAGCTCCTGGAAATCAGCTTGGAAGGGTGACTCTGACTACTGGCTAGAAAGCAAACAGTATGCAGAAGAGGCGAAACAGTATGTAGAAGGTTGGAGCACCTCTGCTATGAGGACAGGCTGAGAGAGTTGGGGCTTTTCAGCCTGGAGAAGAGAAGGCTTCAAGGAGACCTTATAGTAGCCTTCCAGTATCTGAAGGGGGCCTACAGGAGGGCTGGGGAGGGACTATTCACAAGGTCTTGTAATGACAGGATGAGGGGGAATGGGTTTAAAGTGATGGAGGGGAGATTTAAACAGAATGTTAGGAGGAAGTTCTTTATAGTGAGGGTGGTGAGACACTGGAACAGGTTGCCCAGGGAGGTTGTGGCTGCTCCCTCTCTGGAGGTGTTAAAAACCAAATTGGATGAGGCCTTGAGTGACCTGTTCTGGTGGGAGGTGTCCCTGCCTATGGCAGGGGGTTGGAACTGGATGACCTTTGAGGTCCCTTCCAACTGAAACCATTCTATGATTGTATAAGATCCCAGTAACTGAGTAATCTTAAAGCTGATAGATACTGTCCCCATGCTAAGGAGTCCTTAGAGCCAAAAGGTGATTAAGGGAATGGAACATCTCTCTTATGAGGTGAGCCTGAGGGAGCTGGGGCTCTGCAGCTTGGTGAAGATGAGACTGAGAAGTGACCTCATCCATGTTTATAAAGATGTGCAGGGTGAGTGGCAGGAGGCTGGAGCCAGGCTCTGCTGGGTGATGCCCAGTGACAGGACAAGGGGCAATGGGTGGAAGCTGAGGCATAGGAAGTTTCATGTAAACATGAGGAGGATTTTTTCCCCTGTGAGGGTGACAGAACACTGGAATAAGCTACTCAGGGGGGTTGTGGAGTCTCCCTCTCTGGAGATATTCAAAACCCACCTGAATTTGTTCCTGGGATCTAGTATAGGTGCTCCTGTCATGGCAGGGACGTTAGACTGAATGATCTTTCAATGTCCCTCCCAGCCCCTGATATTCTCTGATTCTGTAACTACAGAGAAAGATACTTTAGCGGAAATGGATGTGCTGCCAGGTTACTAAAAGATATTAGACCTCATCTTCGTGATCAAACTGAAGATGATAATTGGCTTTGTATTTATATTTGTTTTTTATTTTCCAAGGAATACAGTAAGATTTTTTTTTTTTTCCCTGTTTGTGTGCTTTTGTTTACACTTCTCATTCACTGGAATTACATTGACCACATGTTTTACATTGTGTAGTTACATCTAGTGTTTCCTATTATGTGGCTGTTTCAGAAGCCTGTAGCTTCCCGTTGGGTTTACTCAGTTTCAATAGATGCAAAATTGTCTGTGCAGAGGATTTATTTTGCCGTTCACTAAAAAGGTGAAGCCAGGTGGGGGTTGGTATCTTCTTCCAGGCATCCAGCAACAGAATGAAGGGACACAGTCTCAAGTTGTGCCAGGAGAGGTATAGGCTGGATGTTAGGAGGAAGTTCTTGCCAGAGAGAGTGATTGGCATTGGAATGAGCTGCCCAGGGAGGTCATGGAGTCACCATCCCTGGAGGTGTTGAAGAAAGGACTGGATGGAGCATTTAGTGCCATGGTCTAGTTGATTGGCTAGGGCTGGGTGATAGGTTGGACTGGACGATCTTGGAGGTCTCTTCCAACCTGGCTGATTCTATTCTAAAGCTAGGTATACATTTTTTCCACAGAGAGGAACATGCTCCTTCTCCCAAGTATAGCACAGACTTCAGGGATCAGTGAGGGAAAGTTTTCCTCTAGAAGCTTATTTGTGCCAATGTAATTCCTGTTCATGGTGAACTTAGGTCAGAATTCTACCCAGAATGATTATCATATAATGGTTTGGTTTCCTTTTGTTTGCAGAGTACTGTGGCTTTGTATGTGCTTTCTTGGCTTTTCCAGACATACCTAAACATCAAAACATTTCATATGAATGTAATAACTTTGGATTGTCTTATAAACAATGACAAAATGCCAATATAACCATAGGGTTATTAGAATCATAGAATGGTTTAGGCTGGAAGGGACCCCAAAGATCATCCAGTTCCAACCCCCCTGTGCCATAGGCAGGGACACCTCCCACTAGATCAGGTCGCTCAAGGCCTCATCCAGCCTGGCCTTGAACATCTCCAGGGAGGGAGCAGCCACAACCTTCCTGGGCTACCTGTATATTTTTTAAAAATCAATAGGAATATTTTTAAGTTTCTGGTTTTGTAGGTGTGTAATTAAAGATAGAAAGTTAAATGTGCAACGGAGTTGGCAGCAATTTACACTGCGTGACAGAGGAAGAAAAACAAACCAGCTTGATGATTTTGTTTTCATTGCATTTCACATCACAGAAATCCAGAAGTTGCTGGTCTTGAGCAGAAAGAGACTATAAAATGAACTTTAGAATGGTGGCTCTGGAGACTAGGAAAAGAGATCTACAGAGTTCCCTTTTGCTGAAGCCATAGAATTAGTCAGGGTTGGAAAGGACCACATAGTTCCAACCCACCTGCCATGGGCAGGAACACCTCACACCAGATCAGGCTGTCCAGGGCCTCATCCAACCTGGCCTTAAACATCTCCAGGGATGGGGCTTTCACCACCTCCCTGGGCAACCCATTCCAGGCTCTCGCCACCCTCATGCTGAAGAACTTCTTCCTAACATGGAGTCTGAATCTACCCACCTGCCGCTTTGTTCCATTTTCCCCAGTCCTGTCACTACCTGAGGGCCTAAAAAGTCCCTCCCCAGCTTTCTTGTAGGCCCCCTTAAGATACTGAAAGGCCACAATAAGGTTACCTGGAAGCCTCCTCTTCTCCAGACTGAACAGCCCCAGCTCCCTCAGTCTCTCCTCATAGAAGAGGTTGCTCCAGCTTTCTCTGGACCCCATCCACCACATCCATATTCCTGTTGTAATAGGGACTCCAGAACTTCACAGAGTACTCCAGGTGGGGTCTCATCAGGGCAGAGTAGAGCAGTAGGATCACTTCCCTCCTCCTGCTGCCCACACTCCTCTTGCTGCATCCCAGGCTCTTGTTGGCTCTCTGGGCTGCCAGAGCATGCTGCTGGCTCATGTTGAGCTTCTCATCCACCAGCACCTCCAAGTCCCTCTCCTCAGGGCTGCTCTCCAGCCACTCGCTACCCAGCCTGTATTGGTGCTTGGGATTGCCTTGACCCAGATGCAGATCTTAGTTATCTTTCACTGCTGTCTTTCTGTGTTGCCAAAGGTGTCGTTTTGATGATAACCTTTCTTCCATAAGTCAGCCAATATAAATTACTATTCTTTTTAGTGTTGGCTTTTTTTTTTTTTTCCATATAAAAGTCCTCTAAGGGAATATTTTGGTTCTCTTTTATTTTCCTGCATTTTCTTGGCTTCAGTTGGAGAGTGTAGCTTTCCATGATTCAAGCTGTATCTCCTGCAGAGCTATTATACCTGCTAATGATGGATACTCAAGCTGTTTATTTTGTTTAGTCTACAGAGGTTTTAAAAGCAGCCTTTCGCTGTACAAGTGCTTATTTGACAAGG
>VWZI01003795.1:112825-144780 GCA_013396835.1 Psilopogon haemacephalus | reverse complement strand
GGAAAAGTACAGTCTTGTTAAGCTATCACTTCTACAAAAATCATTTCATGCTCTTTTTTTTCTGCCTTAGGCAAATCTCTCTGGAAAATTAAGAAGCTTCAGGTGGAGCCTGCATATTGCCCTTTACAGATTTCTTCCATGGAAAAAAAGGGATCTCTCTAGTTCTTTCACTAGAATGAACCCTTATGGTGGGGGGGTGGAACTAGATGATCTTTGAGGTCCCTTCCAACCTAAACCGTTCTATGATTCTAAGTACCAAAATGTCTTCCAAAAAGTCTTCCTGGAAATCAGAAATAGCTTTTTTTCATCTCCTCATACATACATTTCATGGAAAAGCTACTACAGATTTCATAAAACCTCCTAAGATTGATGGAAGTAAGACCATTACCAATTCACCAGAAGCATGCCCTGTGCCTCTCTAAATACTGCCTTAATATCACCTTACAGTTTAATTTTGGGGTTCCCTTCTTTCTCGCAAAGCAGTAGGGCACTGCAAATAGCTAGGGCCATGCAGAGCATCTGATGGATTTGCAGTCTTGGTTAGATGTCATGATCTTGCTTCAGGTGGGTAAGAGTGACATTGTGAAGGCACTTTTTGAATTCTTGTTGCCTGAGGCTGTGATCTGAATGGAGAGGACTATTTGAATGTGGACTTCTTTTGCAAGTTCTTTGAGACTCTCCTGACCCCACAAGATTGCAGAATGATTGCTTATCACTTTATGCAACATCTTTCAGTGGGGCAGACTTCCTCAGTCAGAGCAGACTTTATCAGGTCATAAGTGCAAGGACTAAAGACAATGATAATAACGATCACAGGCGCAGAGGATGTCAGGGGTTTGAAGGGAACCAAAGAGATCATGGAGTCCAACCCCCCTGCCAGAGCAGGACCGTACAATTTAGCTCAGATCACTTGGGAATGCATCCAGACAGGGCTTGAAAGTCTCCAGAGAAGGAGACTCCACAGCCTCTCTGAAGGGCCTGTTCCAGTGTTCTGTGACCCTTACAGTAAAGAAGTTCCCCTTGTGTTGAGGTGGAAGAACGAGAAAACATGTATGGTTATGTTGGCCCGTCTTATGTGGAGATTTTAATGTAGCTTCAGCTTCTTGTTGGAAAATAAGTATTTGTCTTTAAGCCTGAGTATCATACACCTGATTCTTCTCCTGCCCTTCCACAGAAGAAAAAAACAATGCATCCATCTACCTAACTGGGAAGAACAGAGCACCAATCTCTCTCCTGTTCACTATCCTTTGCTTGATCTTGAAACTTGGACTCATCTAGATCATTGCACAGACTGTCAGACCATCTGCCTTCTACTTATGTTCAGAATCATAGAATCTAAAGCATCCTAACTAGGGATGCATTAATGCAATGAGCACAGGAAGGTGGTCAGGGCACTCTGTGGAGCTGTTGTCTAGGTAGACTCTCTTAGAGTCCAGTTTCCTGTCTCATGCGGAGTTTGTTCCTAGCTTGTGCTGATAGTGAGTTCACACCTCCCCTGTGTAATCTTGGAGTTATTGCAGTCTGCTCCATGGCCTTTCACCCTTCTTTTGTTCCCTGATAAATCCTGCTCTCTGTCCCTTAAGTAATTGTGTTCAAGAAAAGACTGGATGGAGCACTTAGTGCCATCGGATAGGGCAGGGTGATAGGTTGGACTGGCCTCTTCCAACCTGGATGATTCAATTCTATTCTATTCACTGCCTGCCTATGACTGTCACAGGTTTAGATCCTTCTTTTCCCTGTTTTCCTAAGTAGCTGAGCTTCCTTCCTTTCTTTCAACACTTTTCCCTACGGATGGATATTGTGCAGGTTCTGCTTTCTCTCAACAAAGTAACTCTTCAGCTGTTTATTTGCCTCTGTGATATCCCACTGATGTAGTTTGTCCAGCTATTTCTCTCTGTAGGTTTTTGTGTGGGTGTTTTTTTTTTGTATTTTTGGTTGATTTTTTTTTAATCCCATTGCTACTATGTGGGCCCAAGCACCTCTCCTATGAGAACAAACTGAAAGAGTTTGGGCTGTTCAGTCTGGAGAAGAGGAAGCTCCAAGGTAACCTTATTCTGGTCTTCAAGTATCTGAAGGGGGCCTACAAAAAAGCTGGGGAGGCACTTTTTAGGCTCTCAGGTAGTGACAGGACATGGGGGAATGGAGCAAAGCTGGAGGTGAAGAGATACAGACTGGACATGAGGAGGAAGTTGTTCAGCATGAGAGTGGTGAAAGCCTGGAATGGGTTGCCCAGGGAGGTGGTTGGGGCCACATCCCTGGAGGTGTTTGCAGCCAGGCTGGATGAGGCTTTGCCCAGCCTAATCTAGGGTAGGATGTCCCCGGGCATGGCAAGGGTATTGAAACTAGCTGATCCTTGTGGTCCCTTCCAACCCTGACTGATTCTGTGATCCTCGTGGTCCCTTCCAACCCTGACTGATTCTGTGATCCTAAGCTTTTCAGTAATTAAATATTTTCTCTTAGACAGAAAAACAACAGGTTCAAGCAGTAATTTACCTCCTAAATGATCGGTGCAGTAGTGAATTCTCATGTGAGCTTATCCTGTGGCAGTTTTTCAAGACTAAATTACATCTTCTCATGCCAATAACATAACTGGGCTCCTAATAAGGTTTGTGGGGCTTAAGCTATTGAGTTTAAGGTCAAGATCAAACCTGAAATTCATTCCTTTTTTACCAACATTAGAACTGCATTTTCACTGTCTGTACCATTTGACGTCGTGAACAGCCGCAAACAATAACATATCAGTAAAAATTCATCCAGCTTCCCTTAGCCTTGGGTGGCACTGGGGACTCCTGTAGCTCTTTCGTTAGTAATGGGTCTTCATAAGTGGATCTGGTCTTTGAATTCCCTAAGGAAGATTTTGTCCCCTGTGCCTGCTTATCCAGATGATGTCTGAGAGTTTCGGGAGCTTTGTCATTGTCTGGCTTGTAACTAAAGGACATGCTGTTGGCTGTGGTCCAAGATAATGCGTTCAGTTGCTTGATGTCCTGCAGCCTGGGGATAAGGAGAAGGTGACTCCACCAAATAATGCAGCCTCTAGTCTTATGGGCTGGGTGGCAATTCTATAGAGTAATAAAATAATTAATACACTTTAATTATAGTCCTCTTTAAAAAAAAAAAAAATCCTTTGCCTTAGCATATTTCCCAATAATACTCCAAGCGAAGGAACAAACCCAGAAAATACACAGATGTAACTTTGTTAATAATTCATACCCTTTGAAAAAGTTACAGGAACAGAGGAATTACTGAGTTGTTTGGGTTTTTTCCTCCTGCACAGCCTAGTTGTATTTTTAAAGGAATCTTTTTTCCCGCTGTATTGCGTCGAGGATCAAAAAAGCATTTGAGACGTGCAGATGATGTTGAAATACGTGGATTTAATGGCAGCTAACTTAAGGTCATTAGTACAAGCAGCAAAGGTTTTGAAAGGCGTGAGAAGGTCTCTTCCCTGAGTTTGTGATAGCAATGTATGTGTTACTGTACAGTAGAGACCTTAAGAAACCTTAGTGCTTGGCTTTTATTTGATCTCATAAATCAGGCAGCAAGCCACTCTAGACCCCAATTCTTTTCCTTCCAAAATTGAGAAAACAAATGTAAATGATTTAAAAGCAATTAGTTGCATGCATATTGTCCTGGCAAACCATTCAATTCCTTTCTAATATGTAAATTTTCAGGCAAGCTTGATTCATCTGACTCACTGATGTGAAACAGGGGAAAACCAAGGCTGCCATTCTAAACTGATGGAGGTTGTTTTCCATTCTAATTTTATTGTTATAGAAAAATAAGACCATTTCAAAATCAGTTTGAGTCAGTAACAGTGTAATCACATCCTAAAATGATATTATTATTTATTCATACTTAGTTAAATATAACTGTAACATGAAATAAATGATTATCTGTTTTGGATGTAATTTCATAATAAGGCCTTTGAAGGTCGTTTGAACTACTGCACTAATTAATGTTTTATTTCCAGCCTTCCTTAATTATTCTTGCCAGATGGTCCTTTATTTATGTTATTGCTTGGAGTTTCCAGCTGAGGTTGTTTGATTGTTGAAGAAAAATATGTGATGGCACCATAAGATAACTGTAATTGAATTGTTAGGTATGTTAGAACATTCTAGCCTTCTGTCCCTGCCTTAGCCACATCTGGGAAATAAGTTTGCTAACAAAG
Organism: Psilopogon haemacephalus; assembly: GCA_013396835.1. Lineage (NCBI taxonomy): Eukaryota > Metazoa > Chordata > Aves > Piciformes > Megalaimidae > Psilopogon > Psilopogon haemacephalus. The sequence continues at coordinate 140,615 of VWZI01003795.1, read as the reverse complement.
TGCTTTGGCACCTCGGCGGGCACTTGATGTGATATATGGAAATGTTTAGAGCAAACTCAATTAACATAAAAGCCTTTAGAAAAGGAGAACTCTGATAGCTTCTCATTCATTTATGAATTACAAAAAAATCATCTGGGCATGCTGCACAAATGGGTAAATTACCAGGTGGTTGGTTTGGGGTTGGCTTTTGCTGGCTGTGTTATCTTCATAGCCAACTGATTTTGCTCATATCTAGATGATCGTGGGGTTTTGTTTGTAAGAGATTAACTTTAGTCAAAATAATGTGATGAAAGCATGGAAATACTCCTATTATTTGGATGCTGTGTGGATGTTTTTCAGCATGAGAGTGGTGAGAGCCTGGAATGCGTTGCCCAGGGAGGTGGCTGGGGCCACAGACCTGGAAGTGTTTAAGGCCAAGCTGGATGAGGCTGTGGCCAGGCTGATCTAGGGTAGGGTGTCCGTGCCCATGGCAGGGGGGTTGGAAATGACTGGTTCTATAATCTTTGTGGTCCCTTCCAACCCTGACTGGTTCTATGATTTTTGTTTTGTAGAATTATATTGAGTTAAAGACTGATCATCATGGAAGATTTTATGATATCAGGTAGTGACAGGACTAGGGGGAATGGAGCAAAGCTGGAGGTGGGGAGAGTCAGGCTGGATGTGAGGAGGAAGTTCTTCAGCATGAGAGTGGTGAGAGCCTGGAATAGGTTGCCCAGGGAGGTGATTGGGGCCACATCCCTTGGAGGTGTTTAAGGCTAGGCTGGATGAGGCTGCAGCCAGCCTGATCTAGGGTAGAGTGTCCCTGCCCATGGTAGGAGATTTCAAAGTAGGTGATCCCTGTGGTCCCTTCCAACCCTGACTGATTCTATGATTCTAAATACTACCTCAGAAGTGTTTGTTCATGAAAGGATTAAGTTAGCACTGGGAGATGGCACATATAGGAGCAGGAGTGTAAAGACAGCATTTACACAAAACTAACTGATTTGTTTTTATCAATTATGTTTAGTATTTGTATTATGCTAGTAAATAAGCATTCCACTTGTTCACCATGAGGGTGGTGAGACCCTGGAATGGGTTGCCCAGGGAGATGGGCAGCCTGGAGAAGAGAAGGCTTCCAGGAGACCTTATAGCAACCTTCCAGTATCTGAAGGGGGCCTACAGGAAGGCTCGGGAGGGACTGCTCACAAGGTCTTGTAATGACAGGACGAGGGGGAATGGGTTCAAATTGTCAGAGAGGAGATTTAAATGGGATGTTAGGAGAAAGTTCTTCACAGTGAGAGTGATGAGACACAGAAATGGGTTGCCCAGGGAGGTTGTGGCTGCTCCCTCCCTGGATGTGTTCAAGGCTAAGCTGGATGATGTTTTGAGTGACCTGATCTAGTGGGAGGTGTCCCTGCCTATGGCACAGGGGGGTTGGAACTGGATGATCTTTGAGGTCTCTTCCAATCTAAACCATTCTATGGTGGAAGCCCCATCACTGGAGGTGTTTAAGGCCAGACTCTAGAGAGCCTGATCTAGCATGTGTCCCTGTCCATGGCAGGGGATTTGGAACTAGATGATCCTTGTGGTCCCTTCCAACCCTGACTGATTCTATGATTCTTTGAAAGTTTCATGGTCTCCGCTTCTCTGCTGCAACACATAAACATATATGTTCTGAAAAATAAGAAGAAATAAAGGGAAAAATATTGTCTGATGCTATACAAATACATAATTTTGTTCCAACAGTGGAAATAAAATATCTCTTCTTGAACCATTGTTTTTAATATAATCATTGCAAGATGCAGTTTTGGGAAATGGAGAGGAGTTTGCAGCCCTGAAACAAAAATGGAAAAAGATGGTGGATGTATTTTATGGACAAGGGTAGCTGGGAAGAAAGAACTGTGATGCTCATGTGTGAAATTGGTGATGGACAAACCAGAAAGTTATTGAGACAAAGTTTCAAAATCAGAGAAAAACCTAATAATTGTCTCATATAGGAAATGAAAAGTGAGACCTATTTTTGTCTTGCTAATAGCTATGTACTGCAAGAGACAGAGGTAAAATGTACTATGAGAAGAGGTAAATCAGCAACAAATTAAAAAATGTTAAGAAAAGCTTACTATAACACTGGATAATAAGAGCTTGTTGAGTAAGAATAATCTTGGACATTATGACTTTTTGTTGTGTTTCTTGTGTTTTGATTTTATTAGAACAATTGAAAATGCTCCGGGAGGAAACTGTCATTGCAGTAGCAGAAATTTGGCTCCCAGTTTTAAAAGTATGGATGTGCTATATCACGTTTCACAAACCCATTACAGTGTTTAGGAACTGATAAAATTTTGTGTTGCCTTTTTCTCTCGGAAGCGCATCTTTGATGGCTCAATGTATTTCCTTGGCAAGTCCTCCTCTGTTGGTCACATTTGGTTTTTCCTGAGAGGCAGATACTTAAGAACTTTTCTCTGATACAGGCTGAGGGAGAGATGTGTGTTCTTGGCGTGTTCTCCTAAGTGTAAAATCCTCTTCAGACGCCCTGGGTGATGGGAAGCAGCTGCTGTCTTTCGGAGCGCAAATGTAGGGCTTTCAAGGCACACCCTGTCTGCCACAGAGCAGGATGGAGTCCATACAGTGTGGCCCACCACACAATACAGATGGATCAAATTAAGGCTCTACCCAATTGGGTTTTGCCACTTCCTGAGCAATTCAAGCACTTTGTGATACGTGAACTCTTTGGGCTTTAAAAACGTTATAAATATGCATTATCTGAATTGCCGCTCTGAAAAATGGGACCCCGGAGCTGGTGGCAACATCTCTGCAGCAGTGGTGGAATGAGCGAGCATTTCTGTCAGCTGCAGGAGATCTCTTCATTCATATTTAAATCCAGTCCCTGTGCCAAAACAGAAATGCAGACTGTTCACATGCTCATCTTCTGCAGCGTTAAGCTGAACTGCAGACAAAAGAGAGCCATAAATGTATTTAATAACCAACTAGACTGACCAGAAGCTGCTTTTAGCAACTGGTTGCCTAAGTACATAAAACGGGTAAAGGAACCAAGAATGCCAGGGTACCTTCACTTTAGCAGTTTTAAAACTCTTTACTCTTGTAGCTTTCTTCTTTTTATCATAGAATCAGTCAGGGTTGGAAGGGACCACAAGGATCATCTAGTTCCACCCCCCTGCCATGCCCAGGGACACCCTACCCTAGATCAGGCTGCCCACAGCCTCTGCCAGCCTGGCCTTAAACACCTCCAGTGATGGGGCCCCAACCACTCCCCTAGGCAACCCGTTCCAGGGTCTCACCACTGTCATGGTGAGTAACTTCCTCCTTACATCCAATTTGAATCTCCCCACCTCCAGCTTTGCTCCATTCTCCCTGGTCCTGTCACTACCTGACGGCTGAAAAAGTCCCTCCCCAACTTTTCTGTAGGCATCCTTCAGGTACTGGAAGGCCACAAGGAGGTCACTGGGAGCCTCCTGTTCTCCAAACTGAACAGCCCCAACTCTTTCAGTCTCTCCTCATAGCAGAGGTGCTGCAGCCCTCTGAGCATCCTCGTGGCCCTTCTCTGGACACACTCCAGCATGTCCGCATCTGTCTTGTAATAAAGGCTACAGAACTGGACACAGTACTCCAACTGGGCTTTCACCAGGGTGGAGTAGATGGGGAGAATCACCTCCCTAGACCTTTTGGCCAGTTCATCATTTGTCATCTTTCCACTTGCCTCGCTCACTACCCAAACCAAACTTCTCTAATAATTTTTCCCGATATTTTTAAATTTAAAAAAAACCCCAATCACTTAGGACAATATGTGAACTTCATTTGCCCCCTTTCCCTTCTTTCTGTCTACTGCTGCAAAATAATAAATCAAAGCCAATGCCTCTGTGTTCCATAGCTGCCTTAATTTTGCTCTGCTGCTCTGCAGACAGCATCTTATCCAAAGTACCACAAGAGGTTCTGCATTTTGCTGTTTCTGCTCAGTGCAGCAGGAAGCAGAGTGGCCAGCTGGGAAGGGAGACAAATCGCTGCAGAAGTGAGCTGACCTCTGACTTCAGTACTTAATGTGAGTGGGAGGTTGGTCCCAGGCAGTCTCTTACCACAGCAGGATATCCCAGTGTGAAAGATCAGCATGAAATTACTAATTATCATGTCTCTTAACTTCAGGATATGCTGCTAACATCGTTTTATGAAGTCACCATGGTATTAGAGAGGTGTGTGCAGAGAGAGGTATTATCTTGCCATGGTGACATTAAATTGCATCAAAGTAATTTAGCAGCCTTTTGTCATGCTCATTTTAATATTCCTGCCTTTATAAGGCATTTATAAAGTTCCTGTGCAGGGAAAAAAAAAAAAAAGTCCCCAAGCAAAAGATTAAGTGGGGTTTTTTTAACCTTATTGTGTAAACCTCTAAATTCTTTGACATTACATATGGTTTTTCATGGTGTGGAAGATCAATATTAGTGTTTCTTCTTGCCCACGATGCAAGATATATTACCCAAGGTACATGACATACTGCCCAAGCAAAGCACCCGCTGAGATTTGTAGGTGGTGTTGGGTTACAACTGTTTGTTCCTGGAGGCTAAAATTGCCTAAATCTTGGCTCTCACTGTGCTGTTTTTTCCCCTCATTATATATTTAAGAGGGTCAAATCATTCATCATTCTCAATTACGGGGGTATAATTCACTGCATGCAATGCGAGCTACAGAACCAGATGCCTGGAAAATTCCTGCACTGACCAACAATCTTAGGTCCCAGTCCGCATTCTGGTTTTAATAGAACAGTAACATGTTTGTTTCCTATTGAATTATTTGCAGAAGATGCATACCCCATCAAGGCTTCATCAGACAGGTGGTTATCAGGATGGGACACAATCAGGGACACTCAGAGCAATATAAACATTCCAAGCTCTGTTCCTTTTAACAGTCTATAAAGCAGCAATAACATTTAAAAGGAGTAACTTGATTTTATTAAAGGGCAGGATCTGTCATGGGAACTTGAGGCTGCAAGGCGCTTAAATGGATGTCTCTTAGAGCCCTCTAAGTCCTGCCCTCTAGTACAACTACAGGTGCTAGAAAATAAGTGCTTTGGTTTTGTAGGCATTACAGTTTGCTTATTAGCTGCTCTACTATTCTTGCATTAAATCATGGTTTCACGTGGTAGATTTGTCAGGGACAAGGTACAGGCATCACACTGAAATGAAAAGCAAAGCAGAAACGACCGATTCTGGTGTTGAATTGTTTGGTTTAGCATACCACAGCTTGCCAACCTTCACCCATTTTGTGCCAGTTCTTGCATTGTGCCAACGAATGGATTCATAGATTCTTAGTATGGTTTGGGTCGGAAGGGACCTTAAAGATCACCTACTTCAAACCCTCCTGGGGTTGGACAGGGACACCTTCCTCTAGACCAGGTTGCTCATCTCATCCTGAGTACTGTGTTCAGTTTTGGGCACCCCAGTTTAAGAGGGACAAGGATCTGCTCTAGGGAGTTCAGCAGAGGGCTAAAAGGATGATTAAGGGACTGGAGCACTGCCTGATGAGAAGAGGCTGAGGCACCTGAGTCTGCCTTGTCTGGAGAAGAGAAGACAGAGGGGCTTGAATAGGCGTTTATAAATATGAGAGTGGAGTGATAAGCTATTCTCACTTGCTCCTTGTGACAGGACAAGGAGCAATGGATGGAAGCTGCAGCACAGGAGGTTCCACCTCAACACAAGGGGGAACTTTGGGACTGTAAGGGACACAGAGCACTGGCACAGGCTGCCCAGAGAGGTTGTGGAGTCTCCTTCGCTGGAGCTTTTCAAGGCCTGTCTGGATGTGTTCCTGTATGACCTGAGCTAGATTTCATGGTCCTGCTCTGGCAGGGGGGTTGAACTCGATCATCTCTTTGGGTCCCTTCCAAGCCCTGACATCCTGTGATCCATCCTGGACTTGAACACCTTTAGGGAGGGGGCATCCATGACATTACTGGGCAACCTTTTCTGGTGTCTTAGCATCCTTACTTAAAATTCCCATGTAATGTATTATTTGTGGGAAAGTAGTATGATGAATTAAAAGACTATTTATTTTTTTCCTGTATCAGTGAAGTCCTCGGATCTGGGATTTCAAGTTTAGTTTCAGGCTTTGGTTCTTTTAAATATGGATCTGCATTATTAACTTGATTTGTGTCCCACATTGCTTTGGAACGGAATATTTTTTTTATGAAAGCTAAGAAGTGAAAAGAAAGAACAGATGGAAACACATGGGAAGGAGGTCTATTGGGTGGGATTATGGTGGTGCAGAAGCCCACGGTACTGATTCAGTTCACTACATTAGTGATCTAGTTTAGCCCAGTTTTCTGGAGTCATAATATCAAAGCAGAATTTTAAGGACTTATAGGAAGGCTAACAATGGCCTTAAGTTTTTGGGTAGCTATAGTGGTTTAGCAGGTACCTGCCCCCCCACCTTTTATAAACCCCAGCTAAGACTCAGGACGCTGGAAGCTAATAAATGAAGCTTTATATTTACAGCAATGCACAATATACAAGCAAATATTTACAAGATATAACAGATATTTACAGATATATACAATGAAAAGGTAATACAGACACCACAGCCCTCCCAGAGACCAAAATCCCCAAGAGAGGGTAACAAACCACCCCCTACCACCTTTCCCCCCTTCCTCAGTCTTATCTCACCACCTGTTGATACTGCAGATAAGCTGAGGTAGGTTGGCCAGGGGATTTNCTCTCAGCCAATAGTCTAATTTCTCACTCAAATTCTCCAGTTAGCTCAAACCAGCACAGTAGCCTAAGGGTTTTCATAGAGAAGGTAGAAATGTTCTTTTAATTTCAGAAGGCAACGTTAATGATTCAGAAGCCGTAATGGCAGCATATGAGAAGAACTATATAGAAGAGAATAAATTGCAAGGGGTTTGAAACTGAAGACAAGTAAAAGGTATTTGACATGATAGGGAAAGCCACTGAAAGGATGTTAAACAAGGCATGATGTGATCAAAGTGATGACAAGTTAATGATCTCTCTAGCAAGGCTGTAGATAAATGCAAGTTGGCCAGGATGGCATTTGTCAAGGCTGGGCAGAGGGTTATGATGGCTGAGGCAAAAGCTGATGACCATGAGTGAGAAAGAATCATAAGAGTTATTTAATATGCTCTCACTGTTCAGTGATTGTGTTTCAATCAGAGTAGTTGATATCAGCAAAACCAGAATGCAAATGAGCTAATGCTTCAGTCCTTTTTAACTACAGTTTTGTGAAATACTGAAATGGTCAATTTTGTTGTTGTTCATTGCCAGGCTTAGAAATGGACAAAGAAAATGTATTTGAGTCAACCCAAATGTTTTTTTTTTTTTTTCTCCTTTACTCTCGCTTTTGTGGAATATCAGGGGAAATTAAATGCAAAGTTTAACATGACATGTGCTTTTAATAAATAAAAAAAAAATTCCTATGCAAATGAAAAGTTAGAATATTCACAGTCCAGAGGAGGAGCTTTCATCCAAATTACATGTCTTGTGTAGTTGTTAAGACACTTACATATGTGTGGCAAGGAAACCACAATTAAAATTACTCCTTTGGTATTATCTGGAGCAAATATCTGGAAATAAACCTTTCTATTTCTTGAAAAAGTGCCCCAGCTACTAAATTAGAACACTCAGCAGCATCACGTCCTCTGAGCCTGCCTTGTTAAGGTTTCTCGCTGAAAGAAAATATTAATTGGACCAAATAGTAGAAAGTAATGACTAGTACCTTCATCATCTGGGGAACATAGAATCCTAGAATCACAGAACCACAGATGCTAGGTTACATTTCTTTTGCTCCAAAGAATAATTATGGATATGTATTGGAATGACTTAAGGAGGAGAGTCTTAGGGAAATCTCAGGCTACTCCAAACATTAATCAAAAAGTTTTCCAAGGGTTGACTGGTAAAGTAGGAGGTCATTGTATTAGTTTGTTTGGTTTGTTGCTTTGGGTTTGTGGTTTTGGGTTTTGTGGGTTTTTTTGGTTGGTTGGTTGGTTGGTTGGTTTGGTCTTGGTTTTTTTGTTGGGTTTTTTTTGGTTGGTTGTTTGTTTTTGGTTTTTTGTTTTGTTTTAACCTCATAGTTTGATGTGACTGAAGTGCTTCTCTGGAAGTTTAGCAGAACAGGAGCTTGATGGAGGTGTTTTCACCTGCCTTCTGGAGCAGCTTGCCTCTGTATTCTCCAGCCTTCGTATTCAGTCAGCCTTAGTCCAAAGCTGTGTAGTATCCTGTGCCTACCTTGTTTCCTGTTCTTACACTGAATCAGCTGTAAATGGCTTACCAGTTCTTCATGGTCTGTTTTGTTCCTAGCTACTTCAGTATATAACCTATATAGACACCATAGTGTATGTGTATATATAGTATATAACCTATGTATATAGTATATAACCTATATATATAGTATATAACCTTTATATATAGTATATACTATAACAAACAGCCTCAACCTCCCTCTTTCTGTGCAGAGACCAGGTGGGAGAAATGAACCCAGAATTTTCTGTAGAAAAATGTTAATCAAATGTTTCTTCTTTGTTTCTCAGGCATTAATAGAACATTGATATTTTCCATGACTAAAGGTCTCCTCTTAACCAGAACAGTCACTGTGAAACTGAAATCTAAAATCAATATTTCAGGATGTATGTTGATGCAGTTAACAATAAAAGGGAGTAGTTATTCTAGTGGGAAATGTCCCTGCCTATGGTGGAGGGGTTTGAACTAGATGATCCTTTTGGTCCTTTTCAACTTAAACGATTCTATGATTCTAAATATGAATATCTTGAAAAAGAAGATTCATAAAAGGAAATAAGCCTGATGGAGTTAGCTGCATATGTGAGGAAAATTTAATTAAACAGAAATGGAAGGACTTGGAGTATTGTGGTAGAGGGCAGTATGTCATGTGACATTTTGGCTCAATATCCAGTTTGCAGTTGCCAGATTAAGATGATTATTTGCAGACAGCCCTTGTTCCCTCTGGCCTGTATCACTTCTGTCATCTGAGCATGGGCTTTGACTTTATTTAGGTTGAATAAAGTACATATGGAACATCATGGCCTTTCCCCTGTCCTCTTGTTGCAGACTCTTCACATATTTGTCTGTCACAGCTACACTAGAACTCAACCCATTTCCAAATGTCTGTAGGAAACGTGGTGATGTAAATGCTATCAGGGCTGAATGGTGATGACTTAGGAGAAATGAAGTCATACTCAATCGAAATTGTCCCTGTTTTACTGCAGGGTGTTGGACTAAATGGTCTTTAAATGTCCCTTCCAACTCAGTGCATTTTATGATTCTCTGAAATACTGAATCATGCTCTTTAAAAAACCCAACAAACCTTTGGCTTTTGATCTCTTTGTCCATGCCTTTCCCAGTTGTCAGTCTACTTTTTCTCTCCCATAGTGACAGATCATGTGGGTTACAAGAAGCATACAGGATTTTGTAGAAGGTATTTGGCTACTATGAGCCAGCAGTGTGTTCTTGTAGCCAGGAGGGCCAATGCCACTCTGGGGTGTATCAGAATGGCTGTGACTAGTAGGTGAAAAGAGCTTCTGCCCCTCTACTCTGACCTAATGAGGCTCCATCTGGAGTACTGTGTTCCGTTCTGGGCCTCCCAGTTCAAAAGGGACATAGAACTGCTTGAGACAGTCCAGCACAGAGCCACAAAGATAATGAAGGGAATGGAACATCTCCCTTATGAGAAGGGCCCGAGGAAGCTGGGGCTCTACAGCTCAGAGGAGACCGAGAGGTGACCTCATCAATGTTTATGAATATGTGCAGGGTGAGTGGCAGGAGGCTGGAGCCAGGCTCTGCTGGGTGATGCCCAATGACAGAACAAAGGGCAATAGGTGGAAGTTGAGGCATAGAAAATTTAATTTAAACATGTGGAGGAGTTTGTTTTGTTTGTTTGTTTTTTTTTTTTTCCCCTGAGGATGGCAGAATACTGGAACAGGCTGCCTAGGGAGATTGTGGAGTCTCCCTCTCTGGAGCTATTAAAAATCCACCTGCATGTGTTCCTGTGTGATCTGGTCTAGGTGATGCTGCTCTGACAGGGGGGGGTTTGACTGGATGAGCTTTGGAGGTCCCCTCCAGGCCCTGACATTCTGTGATTCTGTGTTTTCAAATAGAACTTGGAACTTTGAGATTGCAGGCTTTACAGGAGAAAGGACAAATCACCTTGGATAAGGACTTCAGGTTTTCTTTGGGACATTACGACATTCCTTGGCTCTAGTTTACCTGTACTTTTAGTAGCATACAGTGGAAACAAAGCTGGCTCATGTTAATATCTGCAGCACTGAAATGAACTTTTAAGATTCTCCTGCTCTAATGTTAGGCTGTTACATTTAACCTGAGAGCTGAGCAAGAAAATAAAGAGATGTTAAAGCAAATGTAAACACAATTTCTGAACCTTTCCTAGTCTTCAGTGTCACAGGATTCTGATTGATCTTAAATACTGATGGAAGTGCCATCACTTGATTAAAATCATATCATGCCATAGACAGAACACTGCTGCACTACTATTTCAGAGGTTTGGCAGCATGCATTAAGTGCTCACACTTCTAAAAATAATTTCCTTAAAAAAAAAAAAAAAGAATGTTTTCAATTTAAGTAAGAATGAGGAATGATACAATTACATTCACTATGAATAAGAACCAAGTTTTGCTTCTCAATTTGAAAATAAGTTGTGTGGATTTTTAATGTTACTCATATTAGTTTTAAGGTTTATGAGGAAATTTATGGTGGTAACTATAGTGATGAATAATCCTATGTGTACATGAGTGTACATGAAATTCGATCAAGCATTGTGTTTAAGCATTTAAAGATACACCTTTCATTCCATCCTTAACATATCCCATAAATGCAAAAATTCATGAAGAAGAAAGTGGAAAATTGGACCATTTGATCCTCATCTGAATCATGAACATTATAGAATCAGAGAATCAGTCAGGATTGGAAGGGACCACAAGGATTATCTAGTTGCAACTCCCCTGCCATGCCCAGGGACACCCTACCCTAGATCAGGCTGCCCACAGCCTCTGCCAGCCTGGCTGCAAACACCTCCAGGGATGTGGCCCCAGGCACCTCCCTGGGCAACCCATTCCAGGCTCTCACCACTTTCATGCTGAAGAACTTCCTCTTCATGTCCAGTCTGAATCTCTCCACCTCCAGTTTTGCTCCATTCTCCCTAGTCCTCACCTGACTGCCTAAAAAGTCCCTCCCCAGCTTTTTTTATAGGCCCTCTTCAGAACCTGGAAGGCCACAAGGAGGTCACCTGGGAGCCCTTTCCAGGGCCTCACTGCTGTCATGCTGAAGAACTTCCTCCTCACATCTAATCTGAATCTTCTCACCTCCAGCTTTGCTCCATTCCCCCTAGTCCTGTCAACCTGAGAGCCTCAAAAGTCCCTCCTCAGCTTTTCTGTAGGCCACAATAAGGTCGCCTTGGAGCGTCCTCTTCTCCAAACTGAACAGCCCCAACTCTTTCAGTCTGTCCTCATAGCAGAGGTGCTGCAGCCCTCTGAGCATTCTTGTGGCCTTTCTCTGGGCATGCTCCAGCATGTCCACATCCCTCTTGTAATAGGGGCTCCAGAACTGGATGCAGTACTCCAGGTGGGGTCTTGCCAGGGCAGAGTAGAGGGGGAGAATCACCTCCCTGACCCTACTGGCCACACTTCTGATGCAGCCCAGGCTCTGGTTGGCTTTCTGGGCTGCAAGTGCGCACTGCTGGCTCACGTTGAGCTTCTTGTCCACCAGCATTCCCAAGTCCCTCTCCTCTGCTTNTACATTTATTCATGCTGCTTCTGTCTCTTTTATTAGGCATTCAGTGGGTTTAGAGAGTAGTAGAACAAGTACTGTCCTCTGCAAGGGCTGTGCACATCTTGAGAACATGAGGACAAAGTAGATGGGTACCTGTACTCTATTGCTCTATTTCATGACCCAGTTTCCCACTGTACATGAATGTCTGGTCTTAGGATTGTGGAGAACTGTAAAATAATAATAGACAATCATAATCTTAATGTTCTGTCATTTAGCTGATTCTTTGCTTCATCTTTGAGTTTATATTTTGTTGGGTTTAAGGCTTCTTTTTGTTAACTTTACATGTGAGCAATTTTTTTTTTTTTAATTCTTGCTTGTAGTGATTTGCTATAAAGCTCATGGACTTCTAAAATGTATTTCCATTACTATATATTATGTGAGCAGTTGGTTAAATTAAATGGCTGTAAGTGCAAAAGACCTCTTGCAAAGTACTGCTATATATGGTGTATAGTTGGAAATCTGTGATTTGGAAAGATCAAAGTCCTCAAAGGTGTTCAAGTACTGACATTCTAGACACAGCTTCTGCCGGACCCATGATCACATTAAACTGCCTATCTTCTGTATGAAGTTAAGAGATATTGTGGATATGGGACAAGCAATAGATAAAATTGAGTATATTGTTTTCAGGAAACTGTCAAAGAAAGGTGGAGAAGGCAGCAGCAACGTTGCAAAACAGGATTACAGTCACGGAGAACTGGAGAAGTAGATATGGGTGCCTGAGCGTAGTGAATATCAAACTGGTCAGGATTCAAAAGTTAGGCTGAGTGGGAGGTGGAAAGCAAGTTCTATATTGATAAGTAAGACCTCGTGCTGGTTTGAACTAATGGGAGGATTTGAGTGAGAAATTAGACTATTGGCTGAGAGAGGTAAACACAGGATGTCACTTCACGAGAGTTTTACTGAGAAAGAAAAAAAAAATTGTTTTTAAAGCATTGTACCCAAAATATTAGATATCAGATGGTTTCTGACCGCTTTGGCTGTGGCTGCTTCTCTTTGCATGGTTCCTTTGTCTTTGCCTTGGTAGCTAATTTTCAGTAATCCTACTAATTACTTTCTTGCTACTAACGCCCCCTGGCTGATCTACCTCCGCTTATCTGCAGCATCAACAGGTGATGAGATAAGACTGGGGAAGGGGGGAAAGGTGGTAGGGGGTGTTTGGTTACCCTCTCTTGGGGATTTTGGTCTCTGGGAGGGCTGTGATGTTTCTGTATCACTTTTTCATTGTATATATCTGTAAATATCTGTTATATCTTGTAAATATTTGCTTGTATATTGTGCATTGCTGTAAATATAAAGCTTCATTTATTAACTTCCAGTGTTTCTGAGTCCTAGCCGGGGTTTATAAAAAGGTGGGGGGGCAGGTAACTGCTAAACCCCCACAGACCTGTAGAAGGCATGAAGTACTTTTTCCACTTTTCTTGGTTCGAGCAATGTTTCTTTAGAGTCCTGCGTTACCTTCTGAACCCAAGGTGCAAGCAGGTTTTGTGAAATCCAGGGAATAGTATTATACAAATTCTCTTCCGCAGTGTGTTTTCTTTTAATAATCTGACTGTATATCAAGTGTCCTTAGAAGAACAGGATTATGAGCCCAGATCTTGCTGTTCTGAAGCAATGACCCATTCATTAGACATTACTGCAATATATTTTTCTTCCTATGATATGGCCGTGGTCCAGACTGGCTTACATTGTTTTCTTTAAATAGCTACCCTTAGTTTCTCTTTGAGATTTTCTAAACGTAATTTTGGAAGGATTTCTTCCCCTCCAAAGGCTGATTCCACACAAGAGTCAGTGGAATCTATCATATACGAAATATGATGTCACTAGGAAAGGCAGCACACAGTGTAGGCTTCACTGCCATCAGTGTGACCTGGGGCTCTGTGATTTATTATCATTAAGCTTCATCACTGAAAGGTCTCCTCTGTCTCCGCCTTCACAGAATGTCTGTGAAATTGGATTTGGATGACAATGAGCTGGCTAATGCCCTGAGTAGGAAAAGCAGACACCACTCATCTGGTAACTTGAGATTCATTCTCATCTGGAAGCAGTTCCACCAAAGGTTCACTTTATCCAGTGAGATCTCAAAGGTTGGGTGGACAAGAATGAGTTTGTGATGTGTATTTAAAGTTATCTAAATGCTTTTATACTGGAATTTGTACTTTGCCACACTAATTTTATGTACTTACTAGGGATTACCTTGGTGACCTTTGGCCTTTGGCTGTTCTTTCTGAAGCCACAGAGAGCACCCAAGAATTTCTACAAAGGCAGACTGCTACTACGTGGATGTTGTCTGACCTTGTGTCTTTTGGCAGTCCCTTGGCTTTTCAATCACGTTGTGTAGAATAATGCAGGGGGATGTAGTGGATTCTTAATAGTCTTACATGATTTAGGTCATATTACCTCCACAGAACTTTGTAGACTACTAATCCAACTGGCTGTACTTCAAATGTCTTTGCTGTGGCAAGTGAGGGCTGTCAGTAGAGGAACAATCACCCATAAGTCATAAATCATAATCTGACTCTCCTCTCATGAAGATACAATAGAATAAGCCAGGTTTCATCCAGTCCAACTTATTACCTTTTCCTTTCTTCTTAAATAAAATAAAACCTGGTCTATCTTAAATATTTTGTGTGCATCCCCTCAGGGAAAAAAAGGGTTTGTAGCAGGTCTGGTTGTCATATGGGGGTTGTGGATTTGTTTGTTGGTTTGCTTTCTGCATTGCTTTTGTTTTGTTTTACTTTCTGAAGGGTCTTTGTTATTTTTCATAAAGATTTTAAGGTGTGTGTTTATGTTTTTGTTCTGTGGTTTGTTGTATTTTTTTTTTTCACTTTACCCTGGCAGCAAAATAGCTGGGAGGCATCCAGACTTACATTCTGTAGTTCTAGCTGACACCTTATAGGAAGTAAAGAGCATCCAAAACTTTACAAGTAATCTGGTCTGTCAGTTTTAGTGGTTTTCTGAAGTTACATGGAGTAAATATTTTCCAACTGGAAATCACAGCCTCGTTTCTTTAAAGTAAATTCTGTTTGAGCAAGCAGAACATCTCTAAATATGTGTTTTGGTTACAGTGGTGCCTGGCACAGATCACGTAGTTACGGTCAAATTATAGAATCATAAAAGTTGAAAATTGGACCACTTGATCCACATCTGAATCAGGTACATTATAGAGTGATTGAAGCAGTCAGGGTTGGAAGGGACCGCAAGGATCATCCAGTTCCAACCCCCCTGCCATGCCCAGGGACACCCTACCCTAGATCAGGCTGCTCACAGCCTCATCCAGCCTGGCTGCAAACACCTCTGGGGAGGTGGCCCCAACCACCTCCCTCAGCAACCCATTCCAGGATCTCACCACTCTCATGCTGAAGAACTTCCTCCTCACCTCTAATCTGAATCTCCCCACCTCCAGCTTTGCCCCATTCCCCCTAGTCCTGTCTCTACCTGAGAGCCCAAAAAGTCCCTCCCCAGCTTTTCTGTAGGCCCCCTTCAGATACTGGAATGCCACAAGAAGGTCACCTGGGAGCCTCCTCTTCTCCAGACTTAACAGCCCTAATGCTTTCAGTCTGTCCTCATAGCAGAGGTTCTGCAGCCCTCTGATCGTCCTCATAGCCCTTCTCTGGACACACTTCAGCATGTCTACATCCCTCTTGTAATAGGGGCTCTAAACCTGGAAGCAGTACTCCAGGTCGGGTCTCATCTCTTTTTCCAAAGTGAGCGATGACATCAAATTACCGGGTCATGGTAGGTTGATACTTCTTTGCTTCCAAATAGTGTCCTGTGCTCTCCCTTTTCATAATCCACCTGGGCTGCAAGTGGCTGGTTGACACTCTTAAGAATAGGCACATTACATATTTTTTTTCTCAAATACAAATCTCAGTTCAAGATGGGATGAAATGACATCATCAAACACAGAATGTTATGTTTCAGACTTATGATGTATAAAGCTTATATTTGTTGGACTTAAAGAGTCATAGAATGCTTTAGGTTGGAAGGGACCTCCAAAGATCATTCAGTTCCAACCCCCTGCTGTAGGCAGGGACACCTCCCATTGGATCAGGTTGCTCAGTAACTCATCTAACCTGGCCTTGAACACCTCCAGAGCGGGAGCAGCCACAACCTCCCTGGAGAAACCTGTGCCAGTGTCTCACCACCCTCACTGTAAAAAGCTTGCTCCTAACATCCCGTTTAAATCTCTCTCCTGCCAGTTTAAACCCATTACTCCTTGTCATGTCATTACAAAACCTTATATATATTCCCTCCCCAGCCTTCCTGTAGCCCCCCTTCAGATACTGGAAGGTTACTATAAGGTCTGCTCAAAGCCTTCTCTTCTCCAGGCTGCAAAGCCCCAACTCTCTCAGCCTGTCCTCATAGCAGAGCTGCTGCAGCCCTCTCAGCATCTTTGTGGCCTCCTCTGGATTTGCTCCAACAGTTCCATGTCCTTCTTGTGTTGGGGGCTCCAGAACTGCACACAACAGGTTCCAGTACAAGTTCTTTTCTGCACTGAGGGTATATTCTGCAGCACAAAGGCCAAATACCGTGAGGGTAACTCCAGTTCCTGTAAACCTGTGTTTAAATCAGTATAAAGATGCAATGTAACTGCATGTATGAGCCAAACAGCAGAGCAACAAGATAATATCTAATCTATGTTCTTTTTCATAGAATCATAGAATGGTTTAGGTTGGAAGGGACCTCAAAGATCATCCAGTTCCAGCCCCTTTCCACAGGCAGGGACACCTCCCACTAGAACAGGTTGCTCAAAGCCTCACCTCTCTGCTAATTCTTACCTGCTTTTTATAACAGGTGTTGGTATTAAATTGGTCTAATCCGCATATGCAGATAGCTGAAGAAATATTGGATGTAGCTGCATGTTCAGGGGTGGTATTGTTTTATTACAAGGTTGTACAGACCTTCAACTAATGGAATGTGCCAGGAAAAAGGCAGACCTGGCTTGCTCCACTCCACGCTGTGTTACGAAAGGAATAGGCACTGTGAACAGTGCATACGAGGTGGAGATTGAACTGTAGGCAAATCATTGTTCCCTTTCACTATGGTGAGAGATACAGCTTTAAGATAGAGAAATATAGCAGTAAAAAGATCTGTGAGTCCATTATCATTCTGCAATTTAATTTAGTGTAGTCAAATATAGCTGTTGAATGAAAACTGACACCGCCGCAGCTTTATCAGGTCAGGCAACAGAGTACATCAGAAATCACTTCTTGGGAGCTAATGGAATTTTCTTCACGTATGCTTTGGTATTAAAAGCTTTCGTTTTAAGTAACCCACACTTGGCTGTTCAGCCACCTGATATGGATTTCTTTGGAATTAGCCAACAATTGGTTTTAGCCAAGTAAATATTTACCAAAGATTTAGTTAGTGAAGTTGGTAGGCTTTGTTTTCAAACACACATGCGTTTTAATGTTTATTTTTGATGCCTACTTTTGTAAATTATCATTTACAATACTGCTTGATCAAAGGACACCAGAGAAGGGCCACGAGGATGCTCGGAGGGCTGCAGCACCTCTCCTATGAGGACAAAATGAAAGAGTTGGGGCTGTTCAGTCTGCAGAAGAGGAGGCTCCTAGGTGATCTTCTTGTGGCCTTCCAGTATCTGAAGGAGGCCTACAGAAAAGCTGGAGAGGGGCTTTTTAGGCTATCAGGTAGTGACTGGACTAGGTGGAATGTAGCAAAGCTGGAGGTGGGGAGATTCAGACTGGAGGTGAGGAGGAAGTTCTTCAGCATGAGAGTGGTGAGATCTTGGAATGGGTTGTCCAGGGAGGTGGTTAGGGTCACATCTCTGGAGGTGTTTAAGGCCGGGCTGGATGAGGCTGTGGCCAGCCTGATCTAGGGTAGGGTGTTGCTGGACACAGCAGGGGGGTTGGAACTATATGATGCTTGTGGTTCCTTCCAACCCTGACTGATTCTATGATTCTATAACTTAGTAGCATGTTATAGAATAGAATAGACCAGGTTAGAAGAGACCTCCAAGACCATCCAGTCCAACCTAGCATTCAGCTCTATCCAATCAACTAGACTATAGCCTTCTCCATCCAGCCCTTTCTTGAACATCTCCAGGGATGGTGACTCCACCACCGCCCTGGGCAGCCCATTCCAGTGCCAATCACTTTCTCTGTGAAGAACTTCCTCCTAATATCCAGCCTATACCTCTCTCGGCACAACTTGAGACTGTGTCCCCTCGTTCTGCTGCTGGTTGTCTGGGAGAGGAGCCCAACCCCACCTGGCTACAACCTCCCTTTAGGTAGTTGTAGACAGCAATGAGGTCAACCCTGAGCCTTCACTTTTCCAGGCTAGACAACTCCAGCTCCATCAGCCTCTCCTAATAGGGCTTATATGATGTATTGTAGTGGTACTATGTACTCCTACCTACTGCTATATTAGGTAATGTTTTAATTTACCTAAATAGTAATTGCTATTATTTTTTCTGTTGTATTTTTAGGATCTTTTATGTTGATTGCAATTATCTCAGGGTCAGTGATCTGGTACCTTAGGTTCTGCTGAAATCAGGTGTCACAGATTATGCACCAACCTTTAACAGTATGATGCTGATATTCTGCACTTAAGAATTGACCTCTCATGCAGCTAACTTGAGAGATTAAAGTGTGTGCCCCTCTGAGATGTCCATGGGCAGGCAGTGAGGTTTAGCTGTGATTAGAGAGATCTGAAAGGAAGTACTTGGCACAGCTGAATCCTGTTACTGCCACACCTGTTTACCAGCCAATTTAAAAAACATTAAGTGTTAAAAGCCTTTGCTGACGGCTTTATTTATTTATTAGGATACAAACCATTTATGCAATAAACACAATGATCTAGATTTGAAATGATTTCAAATCATAACTGCCATAACTGTTACTAATTACTTTGTGGTTTAATACAACTATCAGAAGTAGTTCAGTATTAGTCCTTAAAATATCTGATCTGTAATAGGCTTTTGTTGTTGTTGTTAAAATTACTTCCATTTGAATCACGAACTGGAGAAATTCCTTTGCAAGATTTCTAATTTACTCAACTATCTGAGAAAATCTCCTCCTTCTTGTTCTGGAAGCTAGAAAGTCAATTTTTATTTAGTCACTCTCTAACTAGAAAAAGAAGTTATGCAGATAGGGTTAAGTTTCTGGAATTTTACCAAGCACAGCACCTACTGCTACAAAAGGCAGTGTACTGAAAAGGAAGTTGCTGTCTCTTTTCACAGCCTGATTTTTAAAGAAGTCCTACTTTCTTTTTTTTATTTTTTTGGCCCATCAATAAGGTAGGTTTTGTTTTTTTTCCAGGCAGTGAAACTAACAGCCTGATGGCTGACATTACACATTTGCCCATGAAAATGTGATTTAACACACACATTTGCCCTCTACATAGCATAACATAAAAAGATGCTTTTAAAGTGAAAAAAAGTAGACAGCTGGTTTTCTTCTCCGTGTTGTGTACCAATACATAGGCTAAGTGGTAGGTAGTCTGGATGGCTTAGATCATTCTTCTGTGTGTATATGGGTCTGGGAACAGAGCAGTGATGCTTTCATTGCAAAGAGCAGGAAATTTTGAGTAGAGTAAGCATTCCCTATATATAGAGAGAGAGCCATAGAATCAGCCAGGTTGGAAGAGACCTCCAAGATCACCCACTGCAACCTATCACCCAGCCCTAGCCAATGGCACTAAGAGCCCCATCCAGTCTGTTCTTAAACACCTCCAGGACTGCTGATTCTACCATTTACCTGGGCAGCCCATTCCACTCTCTCTGTGGAGAACTTCTTCCTATCATCCAGCCTATACCTCCCCTGCCACAACTTGAGACTGTGTCCTCCTTGTTCTTTTGCTGGTTGCCTGGGAGAAGAGACCAACCCCACCTGGCTACAACCTCCCTTCCGGTAGTTGTAGACAACCATGAGGTCACCCCTGATCCTCCCTTTCTCCAGGCTAAACAACCTCAGCTCCCTCATAGTGCTGTGCTCCAGGCCCACATATTTATTATGTTTTCATTAAGTTCTACAATTATCCTACCATGAGAAGAAGAAGGAGTTTATTTAGAACAACCTCTCAAGACACATCACTGTCATATCAGATACAGTTTTCCACTTCCACTTTCATGCCTTCTTGACTCCATTCTGGTAACCCTGCCAACCTACTGTCCATTTACCAACCATGACTGACCTACTTTCAGTCCTGCAATGTTCACATTTTCTTTTGGTTTATGTCTGCATTGGAAGTTCTTTGAGACAAGACTTGATTCATTCTTCTGCGTCTGTAACGTACCTAGTGCCGAGGAAACACAGTTGGAGCTTGTAAATGGTACTCGAAGCTGCTGCTGTTAGTTGGGTGCTGCCATTCACAATGCAGTGTTTTACTAAGGGTGTTTTAATTATGGAAAATTTGTATTCACAGTTGCAGTCCGATTAGTGTGTTTCCTTTGTTTTAATTTGCAAAATAAATCCTAGGAGTTTGGGTTGCTGATCAGTCATTGATTTGTAAGTTGTCCAGGAGCACCATCAAGAAACACTTCCTGTGAATGTTTGTTGGATCACAAAACTCTGTGATTTGATTAAATTTGCAGTCATTCTGTGTGATTGTATTTGCACACCTTTTCTTCATTCCTTGAGGCAATTTAATTTTTCTGTTTTCCTTGTGTGTTCTAAAGTATTGTGTTGGGGTGTGGATATGGCTTGGTATGAACATTCAATTATAAAGATGGACAGTAAGGTTTCATAGAATGGTTTATGTTGGAAGGTCATCCAGTTCCAACCCCTCCATAGGCAGGGACACCTCCGATTAGAACAGGTCACTCAAGGCCTCATCCAGCCTGGCCTTGAACACCTTCAGGGAGGGAGCAGCCACAACCTCCCTGGGCAACCAGTTCAAATGTCTCACCACCTTCACTGTATAGAACTTCCTCCTAACATCTCGTTTAAATCTCCCCTCCTGGAGAAGAGAAGGCTTCTTGAAAGACAATAAATGAATAAAAATTGCAAATTCAGAAATTTGAAATCATGATCACAGAATTAATCGGGTTAGAAAAGACCTTGGAGCCCAACCCATCACTTAACACCTTCTAATTAACTGAACTGAGACACTAAGTGCCTTATCCATCCTCTTTTTAAACGTCTCCAGGGATGGGGACTCCACCCTGTCCAAGAGCAGCCCATTCCAATGCCAATCACTCTTCCTAACATCCAGCATAAACCTGCCCAGGTACAACTTGGGACTGTGTCCCCTTGTTTTGTCACTGGTTGCCTGCCAGAAGAGACCAACCCCCACCTGGCTACAACCTCCTTTCAGGTAGCTGTAGAGAGCAATGAGGTCTCCCCTGAGTCTCCTCTTCTCCAGGCTGAACTCCCCAGCTCTCTCAATCGCTCCTTGTAGGGTTGTGCTCCAGGCCCCTCACCAGCCTTAGTGCCCTTCTCTGGACACATTCAAGGACCTCAACATCTTTAATGATGTTGTGAGGTGAGGCTGAAGTGGTGGACCCAAAATCTCAATACTGCAAAACACAGAATATTCATAGTGGCTGTTGAAGGTTATAAAGGTTTTAGAATGGGAGCAGCAGTACCCCTTTGAAAATCAGGAATTTGTTTTAGCAAGTGTATACGTTGAACTGGTGAATACTTTTGTTAAGTAAAAGCTTAACCAATTCTCTTATTTCCACATTTTAGGCAGAATTTTATTTTCTGTCTCTTCGTTCACATACCCTTCAGTCATTCAGAAAGGCAAAGCATTGTTTGGAGTAGTTCCAGGAGAAAATAATTACGAGTAATTGCTATACGCTAATCTAAGTGAGATTGACTCAATAGCATGAGAATGTCCTTAAAGTGAGGTCTGTTCCTTGTTGGGTTTTTTGTGTCTGAAGATTTTCTTCTTGCCTGTGAGATGCGAATGCCTTGCTCACTAAAAAGGAGGTGGGAAAAAATACTTCAAAGCAAATATGAAGTGATCTTGTTGTGGCCTTCCAGTATCAGAAGGGGGCCTACAAAAAGCTGTGGAGGATTTTTTAGGCTCTCAGGTAGTGACAGGACTAGGGGGAATGGAGCAAAGCTGGAGGTGGGGAGATTCAGATTGGATGTGAGGAGGAAGTTGTTGAGCATGAGAGTGGTGAGAGCCTGGAATGGGTTGCCCAGGGAGGTGGTGGAAGCCCCATTCCTGGAGTTGTTTGCAGCCAGGCTGTATGAGGCCATGGGCAGCCTCATCTAGGGTAGGGTGTCCCTGGGCATGGCAGGGAGTTTGAAACTAGCTGATCCTTGTGGTCCCTTCCAACCCAGACTGATTCTATGATTCTAAGTCATCCTTCCACTGTCCCTGCAAAAAATGGCAGCTGTGTATAACCCCAATATGCGTTTGGTTAGTGAGTGCAACTGTCAAATATTTTGCAGGGCTGGTGAAAGAATGGATTAGTTCAGTCTCCTTAGTACTATTTACATGTGAGAGTGCAATCAGCAGGCAAAACATTTTTCTAATTCCATGAACTTGATCTCTTGAGAGATTATGACTTGGCCCTAGGACAGAACACTGCTTTGTTTTGCTTGTCTTAACTCTCCCACATGATCTTAGCATCTATTCAACAATCAGTGGAGACAGTAGAGTATTTTGGATTTTTGTACATTCAATGTGTACATTTCAAAGGAAAGCAACTGGCTCACAATCTCCTCCTGCTTCATTCAAGGGAGAAATGCTACTGCATGTGGTTCTTATAACTGAGGATTATAATACAGTGCTGCCTTGTTCAGGGTAAGAATGCTTAGCTCGTGTAAATGGGTAAATTAAACCGTAAGCTGATTTTTAGTAAGACTTAAGTATAAAGAAATAATTATATGAGTTCAAAAGGCATCACAGACATTTGCCTACATTATATTTTTCACCTTTACTCATGGCTTTCAAATACGTATCAAACTGTTTCTTGTTTTCAGCAGATTTCCATTTGCTTCTGAAAAAAAAAAATATAGTGTGCTGTCCCGCTGGCATGAGGAAGTACATACTGTAGCTTCCTGTAAACTTAAGATGGGTTTCCTTAGAAGTAATTTCTTATTTCAAACTGCAAGTGCTTTGATGGCACTGAACCTTAGAGTCCGTATGTGGTAATGAAGAGTGGTGGCATATTTGTAGAGGCTTTTTTTTTGCTGGTTTATTAAGTAAGGTGTATTAGAATTTCATGTAGTAATCAACAGCTAAAGCTAAGCTAATTGTGCTGCCCCAGTCTTGAAAGATTAAAACAGTTTTACCTTTCTTAAATAAATTCTGTCACTTATCCTGTCCTGCATATCGCGAGGTAGACCCAGTGCATAGTAATGTTTTGTTCTTCTTAGGGCTTTGTTTCATGTATTTTTCATTCAGTCGTCAAGACTTTAATGTTTTCCTCAAAGATCAATGCTTTAATACTATTTATATAGTCCTATAGTGTTATTTTAGCTCACCAAATAAACTTTCCCTCAGGCAAGTAGGATCAAAGTGCTTTGTGCCTTTAGTTATTGTCAGAAACCAAGACGGTTGCTATCTGAGTCTTTGCTAAGCAATGATTTACGATGTTTTGCTTGATATCTTAATCTCTTGAGATATCAAGAACTCCCTCATCACTTAAGACAGTCTCTAAGTATCATACTTTAAAATTATTAACATCTGCATACATTTCGCTAGGCATCAGTATCTGGAGTTGAGTATCATGATGAAAGCTCTAAGTGATTTTCTATTTTCCCGTAATTGTCTTTTCTAATAAGCTAACTTTTGGTGGATAAGATGAGCAACAAGATTCAGAAGTTAATAAGTCTAAAGGAACATCTGTTAGAAGGACCTTCATTACTGCGCATTTCCAGGGAAATGAGAACATAAGGCAAGACAGAAGCTGATGAAGAGCCTGTTTGGCTTAAGCAAATGAGTAATGTGGCCCAAGATAGAAGATGAGCTTTTCAGTCAGATGCTAATAAGTTTTGCATTGTTTTTGGCAGTTAACCCCAGATGTTATACTGGTGTCAACAGCATTGTTCTGGCCTTTTGTATGAAAGTGTAATTTATTCATCCTGGCACCATCCACTTTTCCCTTTACTTTTCCGAGGCAACATTGTATTTAGTAGACTTAGGAAAATGTCAATCCCATCGTTTAGAATGTAAAATGGCTACCAGTCTAAAACTAAGGCTGTTAAAATCAGCTTTATGCCATTCTATAGAAGCCAGTGATTAAGCAAAAAAAAAAAATTAAAAAAAAAAAAATTGGTGCCTTTTGTATTAAGAGAAAGAAATCTTAAGGTTGTTCACGTAATGTATCTTTTTGTTTCCTCCTCTTTCCCTTATGATCTATTGTGGTAGTTAAAAATGCATTTTCTGTAAGCGTTCTGCACACACAAAACAAGCTTTCCCACCACAGCACTCCAAGAGGAAAAGAAACAATTGCAACAATACTTTTCACACAGTGAGACTTGAAGCATGTTTATTAATCACTCAGCCCCAAAATTTAGTATTTTGAAGCTAACACTTTTATTCTGACGTGGCAAACAACATATAATGAAATAAAATTACGTCTCTAGACAGATTTGGTATTTATAATGAAGAGACGAGAATCACTCTTGAAGTTCTCATTGAGGGTAGTTCTCCATTATAGAACAGATTGACTTAAACAACTCTTTATTATCCCAGAGATACTAAGCTTCTGAAAATTGGCCAAGTACTGCTTTTTTTTTCTTTTTTCCCCCACCACCATCAGACATTTTAGAAGCAGCGTAATAGAACTAATCCAAAGCGCTTTAAAACCTGAGCAATCTGAAGTGAAGTTGCGTATTTTAAAATCACTCCAATCCTAGGGGAGGTGGGAAGTAATAGTATCTACAAAATTACAGCTGGAAAAAAGATATAAAGGAGTTGGTTTGGGGTTTTTAAATAAGTTGCGCTGGGGAGGACGTACTTAGCAGAGTGTGTTGTGCTGAGGAGGAGGTACTTAGCGGAGTGTGTTGTGCTGAGGAGGAGGTACTTAGCGGAGTGTATTGTGCTGAGGAGGAGGTACTTAGCGGAGTGTGTTGTGCTGGGGAGGAGGTACTTAGTGGGGGCATGTTGCGCTGGGGAGGAGGTACTTAACGCATTGTGTTGCTCTGAGGAGGAGGTACTTAGCGGGGTACCTTGTGCTGAGGAGGAGGTACTTAGCAGGGCGTGCTGCACTGGGGAGGAGGTACTTTGAACTCTTCAAGATACACTGCCAAGTATGTTTTAAAGTGTATAAAATAAAGCCCATGTGTATGCAAACAGACTTTCCATCCTTTGAGTGTTACCCACATTTCAAAGATGGAATGGATTGCAGAAGGGTGAAATGTGACAAAGAAGGGATTACTGGGAAGGTTGCACCTATGTATACCAATGCATGCAGTCACCTGTAGTCACCTGTGGTTTAAAAGAAGGCAAACATTTCTCTGTTCAGATCTAAAGTTTCCAGTCTCTTTTTGGTATTCCTCACCACAAGCTGCTTCCCCCAGATCTCATGTCTGGATTTATCCAGCCTTGAATTTTAACGCTGACCAGCTCCTCAATCTAAATATTCTTTTAATGCTAAACAAGCCTTTGTGAGCTGTTTACTTTGTTGTTATTTGGTACAGTAAAATTGTCCCCATTTGCTTTGAAGGTGGTTTTGCATACCCTGGCTCAGTGCTTATAATTTCTTTATGACCGGCCTGATCCATATTGCTTCATTTTCAGAATTGGATATGTTCCTTGATAGTAGAGGCATCAAACTTGCATTCCAGGGCTGTGCAGAGCAATTAAAATGAGACTTTTTCGGGCCAATTATTTCTCTGCTCTACTGAGTAATAGACTCAGATGATACCGCTCAGTGGTGGCATTAGCATAGCACACTGCATGTTCATTTTCACTTACATATAATCATGAAATCTTAAAGTAACTTTAAAGATTAATTTCAAAAGTATTTCATGCACATGCTGAAAGAATGGTTGTTTTTTTTTTTTTTATTTTTGGTACTAGATCCAATTCTCTCTTCCATAGTTTTAAGAATTGCTGTTCTTGAAAATACAATGCTTTTCTCTTTTTCCTTGAAAGAAATTACCTAACGGGAATAATGACCATGTGAGCAATCTGCTCCCTCTTCAAATGAATCTTGAGAATGTGTTTTAGTCAGTTTAAAGCAATATTGCTGTTCACCATGAGAGAGCAGAACCACAACATTTTCATTTAGCAGTGGAGTTACCTTTATGACTCAGACCTGTTAATATCTATGTTACCTGATTATGTGCTTAGCAGCTTAGGAAATTGCTGGATAGATTATTGTGGTTTGGATTTAGAGATGTCCTTTATAGGCAGCAGATAAAGAAGGGACATGACTTAGCATTTCCACTCTTAAGTAATGTTCTGATTCAGGCATTGGAATGGGCCACCCAGGGAGGTGGTTGAGTCACCAACCCTGGATAGGTTTAAAAGTCATTTGGATGTGATGCTTGAGGATATGGCTTAAGGGAGAACTTTGTAGAGTAGCGACAATGGTTGGACTTGGAGATCCTGAGGGTCTTTTCCAACTGGAGTGTTTCTTTGGTTAAGCACTTCCAGTTGTTTTAAGTCATTATAGTAAGCAAACATGAGCTTATATTGTAAGGGGGTAAAGTATGTCTTTATAGTAATCAAATACCTTTATTTGTGTTTCCTTACTTTCGCAGCCCAGCTTCTTGGCTCTGAGTAGATTTATCTTAAAGCAGCTCCCATGTTTGCTGCAGGTGGACAAACACATTAGGCAACACCAGATTTCTTTTTAACCAACCCAGAATCTTCATCAAGGCTTTGGCTCCAGAAAATAGCTGTTGAGCAGTAGTGATCATAGAATCATAGAATGGTTTAGGTTGGAAGAGACCTCAAAGATCATCCAGTTCCAACCCCCTGCCACAGGCAGGGACACCTCCCACTATATCAGGTCGCTCAAGACGTCATCCAGCCTGGCCTTGAACACATCCAGGGAGGAAGCAGCCACAACCTCACTAGGCAACCTGTTCCAGTGCCTCAACACCTTCACTGTGAAGAATTTCTTCCTAACATCCTGTTCAAATCTCCCCTCCACCAATTTGAACCCATTCCCCCTTCTCCTGTCATTACAAGACCTTGTGAACAGTCTGTCCCCAGCCCTCCTGTAGGCCCCCCTCAGATACTGGTAGGCTGCTATAAGGTCTCCTGGAAGCCTTCTCTTCTCCAGGCTGAAAAGCCCCAACTGCTTCTATTTTGTTTTGAAGTAAAATTAGTCCTGCAGTTATGGGAGAAAACATCATTTTAACAGTGTTAGTAATTTACAGTCTGTTGGTTGTCTGTGAGGTGTGTGTTGGTTTGCTTTTTTTTTAATATGCTGCCACATTTTTATATATAGCAGATTGAAATTCTATTGTAAAAAGACACAATCCCATTGATGTTGGGAGTACTTTAAGCATTTACACCTAAAGAGAATTTTATCCTCTGTGCTGTCAATCCACAGCAGTGCTCAGTGTGTCTGGCGATGGTGTTTTCTGAATGCAGACTGAGAATTATGCTAAGAGCTACATTACAAAACTAAACGCTTTCTGGTGTTGAATGCCTAAACGCCTCATTCAGATTATCTTTTGCTCGTCATCAAAAATTAGCAAATTATAATATAAACTCTCTGGACCATAAACTTCTCTCTTTCCTTTGTTTGCACGGCAGCTAATGCAGAAAAGTCTTGGCTCGTGGCGTTTGCGCAATAGACTGTATATAAAAATAATAATATAATTAAATTCAGCTTTAGAGCGAATAGATTATATGGAGTCAGCATCCGTGACGGGGGGCTTTGCCTCTATTAGCAGACATGTTAGGTGAAATGGTGGTTATTTTCATTTCAGTCAAAGTGTTACGTTTCTCTATCTCAAAATTTGCCTGCACACATTGCTTCCCATTCTGCTACTGCTGTTGAGGCAGAGGTAATGAATGAGAACAAATGATAACACACAGTGGGGATCAACAGATATTTTAAATTTTGGGCTTTGCCAAGCTAAAAAGTGCTGACAAATTATTGGAGTCTGAGTCCACTT
>VWZI01003795.1:83499-112505 GCA_013396835.1 Psilopogon haemacephalus | reverse complement strand
GAATAGAATAGAATAGAATAGAATGGAATGGAATGGAATGGAATGGAATGGAATGGAATGGAATGGAATGGAATGGAATGGAATGGAATGGAATGGAATGGAATGGAATAGAATGGAATGGAATAGAATGGAATAGAATGGAATAGAATGGAATAGAATGGAATGGAATGGAATGGAATGGAATGGAATGGAATGGAATGGAATGGAATGGAATGGAATGGAATAGAATGGAATAAGCCAGGTTGGAAGAGACCTCCAAGATAGTCCACTCCAACCTATCATCCAGCCCTATCCAGTGGAACAAAGTGCCCCATCCAGTCTTTTGTCGAACACCTCCAGGGGTGGCAACTCCACCAGCTCCTTGGGCAGCGCATTCCAATGCCAATCACTCTCTCTGGGAAGAACTTCATCCTAATATCTAGCCTATAACTCCCCTAGCACAACTTGAGACTGTGTCCCCTTGTTCTCTTGCTGGTTGCCTGGGAGAAGAGACCAACCTCACCTGGCTACTCCCTTCAGGTAGTTGTAGACAGCAATGAGGTCACCCCTGAGCCTTCTCTTCTCCAGGCTAAACACCCCCAGCTCCCTCAGCCTCTCCTCACAGGCCAGCTTTGTCGCCTTTCTCTGGACGTGTTCCAGTACCTCAACATCTCTTTTTAATTGAAGGGCCCAGAACTGGACACAGGACTCAAGGTGTGGCCTGACCAGTGCCAAGTACAGGGGAAGGATAACCTCCCTTGTCCTGCTGGCCACACTATTCCTGATCCAGGCCAGGATGCCATTGGCTCTCTTAGCCACCTGGGCACACTGCTGGCTCGTGTTCAGCTCCTATCTACCAGCACCCCAGGTCCCTCTCTGCCTGGCTACTCTCTAGCCACTCTGTCCCCAGTCTGTAGCACTGCCTGGGGTTGTTGTGGCCAAAGTGCAAAGCCCTACACTTATCCTTGCTAAATCTCATCCCATTGTCTTCTGCCCACCCATCCAGCCTGTCCAGGTCCCTTTGCAGGGCCCTCCTACCCTCCAGTAGATCAACACCTGCTCCTAACTTGGTGTCACCTGCAAACTTACTGATGCTGGACTCAATCCCCTTGTCCAGGTCATCAGTAAAAATACTGAACAGGATGGGGCCCAGCATTGATCCCTGGGGCACACCACTAATGGGTCATTGTGAGCTGGATGTGGCACCATTCACCACCACTCTCTGGGCCCATCCCTCCAGCCAGTTCTTGACCCATTTCAGAGTGGATCTGTCCAAGCCACAAGCTGCCAGCTTTGCAGGAGGCCCTGATGCTGATTTTTATGCTAGCTTTACACATATTCAAACAAGGGCTTTTTGCTTGCAATGGCATGAGTGAGGAAAGCCTCTGTGTATTGTTAATGTGTTCTTTATTGGTTTGATTTTTTAGAATTATTACATTTCACCCAGATTACTGTAGAGTACGCAAGTCTTTCCGAATAGATGTTGATTGCCCAAAAAATGGATGCTACAAGGATAGGCTATCGGTGCTGGTTACAGTTCTTTAACTTCTTTACGTAACACCAGGATCTGAATGTGATTCCAGTATTTCTCCCTTCACCTCCTTTATGACAGTGTCCATACATATTCCCAAAGTGCAGGCAGGTGGAAAGGAATCTTTTTTTTTAATAAAAAGTAAGGTTTTAAACTCTTGCCTGCTGTAGCATAATTTGCCAAAATATTAACAGAATCATAGAATGGTTTAAGTTGGAAAGAACCTCAAAAATAATCCAGTTCCAATGCCCCTGTGCCATAGACAGGGACACCTCCCGCTAGAACAGGTCACTCAAGGCCTCATCCAGCCTGGCCTTGAATACCTCCAGGGAGGGAGCAGCCACAACCTCCCTGGGCAACCTGTGCCAGTGTCTCAGCACCCTCACTGTGAAGAACTTCTTCCTAATATCTCATTTAAATCTCCCTTCTGCCAGTTTAAACCCATTCCTCCTCATCCTGTCATTACAAAACCTTGTAAGTAATCCCTCCTGTAGGCCCCCTTCAGACACTGGAAGGCTACTATAAGGACTTCTCGAAGCCTTCTCTTCTCCAGGCTTTCGTAGCCTGTCCTCAAAGCAGAGCTGCTGCAGCCCTCTGATCATCTTCGTGGCCTCCTCTGGACTCTCTCCAGCAGTACCATCAAGTCCAACCTATCACCTTCTAACCAACTAAACCATGGCACTAAGTGCCTTATCCAGTCTCTTTTTACCCACCTGCAGCCCTCTGGTCATCTTTTTGACATTCTCTGGACTGTCTCCAACAGTTCCATGTCCTTCTTGTGTTGAGCTCTCCCCAACTGCACACACTAGGCATTCATTTTGGTTGTATCAGTTTTGTGTACTAATACTCCATGTAGCACAGTCCTTTAAAAAAATACCTGTGCAGTGTGCTTAATTCTATGGCTTAAAACACTAATAGAAATCAGATGATTCTTGTTTCGTGCTTGCATGTAAAAACAAAATATTTTTTTCCATTGCTGCAAGCAGTGAGTTCTGCCCTAACAACCTTTACTTGTTGTGTTACTGTAGCAGCCTTGGTCTTGCTAAAAACATGTAAAGATGCTTTAGAAGGTGGGATCATCCAGTCAGACCTGTCTCCTCAAAGGGAATGCAGGGCGGAAAAACTGAGATTCTGAACCACTGGCTCGGAGATAATCAGCAGGCAGATCAAAAACTTGAAGAATAGATTGGAGAACAGCAGCATTATGCTTAGCTGTTATCAAAAGCCACAGACTCTGAATAAATGTTTCCCTGGCTAATGTCAGAGGCAAGTATTGTGTCACGTTTTTGAACATGTCCCAGTTGGTTTCTCTGTACTAGATTTTAAATGCTTGTAGGTTGTTGGGTTTCTTGTGGTTTTTTTTTTTTGTTTTTTTTTAAAGCANGTTTTTTTTGTTTTTTTTTTTTTTTTTTTTTTTTTTAAAGCATTACAGTATAAAAGTCAGTGGGTAGATTTTTTTTTTTTTTTTTTAACTCATCCCATGATATTATGTTCGCTTTTTATTCAATGTGTCCAGGGAAAATAGGACCAGCTTGCCTTGCTTGTTTGCATAGGAAATGTTCTGTGCTTGTGCTAGTTGTAAGCTTATAGCTATGGCAGTAAATTAATACCTGAAATCTTTGTTCTTCAGCTAAATTGCTTCTTAGTCCTTTTTTTTCTTTTTGGCTTCACATTTTATGTGCTACTTTTAATAGGACACATCTACCTGTACATATATTTACTGTTAGTCTTAATTTATCTCAGCATTCTATTAAAATCCACATGTTTTTTGCCTCATGGCTAGGAAGAAAGCAGATTAAGCTTTGTAAAATATTCTTTTCTTTGGGGAGTTACTGCTCTGTGTGTGTCTGTATGCCCTAAGAAATATTTACTGCTGTGGTATGCCTTGTGGTATGAGTCCTGGCAAAAGCTTGCAAGTGTAGAGATGATTTGTGGAATGGCAGGGTATCTTTTTTTATCCTGTTTGAGCACTATCCATGAGGAGGAAAATTATTGCTATGATTTTCTTCTTATTTTACTTCTTTCTTTTTGTTTCTCACCATAGTTGCAGGAGAAGAATGATACATTTTTAGCTCTTCTCTTTAGGCTAGTCCAGCCATTCTTATGTGGGTGACTGAATTTCCTCCTTCTGTTTTGTTGATTTTATTTTTTTGCCCTCTGAATACACTACTAGTACATTCCAAGAGGCAGCTCTCAAGTGGGGTCAAACACAAGGATGCTCTTCTTGTTGTCTGTGTTCCTAATTGAGAGAATAGTTGGCGAACCAAATCAAACAGCGTGATAAGGGCACCACTCCTTGTACCACTGTTGACTCTGCATCAAGGCTGTGGGGTGCCATCTGGGAGGAGGAGGCATGAAGGAGTGCAGAAAGAGGTGCTCCTCACATTCATCCTTGGCTGTAAAAAGAAAAATAAAAAAATCAGAACATCTGGGCTCCAAGGAAGTAGGGGAAAAAAAACCAAACAAACCCCACCAAAAATTTTAAAAAGAAAAAAAAACCCAAACACCAACCCAAAAAAACATAAGCAGGTTCTGCTATTGATGAAGAGAAAGGTAAAACCATCCCAAATATGCCTTATCTAAGGGAGAAGACAAAGGGTATAGGGGCATTATGGCAGAAAAGTGAGCTACTCTATTACCTGCAAAATGCTAGGACAGGAGGAATAGGACAGGGTGGTTCCTGCACCCCGTGAGCTGTCTGTAGTCAAGGGTTGTGAAGCTGGGACCTTGCTCAGAGACTGCTCTCTCCTCAGATCTGTAAGGGTGATGAGCTGAGGGCTGTGTTGCTCCTTATGAATTCTGTTACATACAATATTAAATGTGGTTTAAAGCAGTTCCAAGAGGATGGCACCAGCTGAGAATGAATATTGGAAACATTTCCAATTTGGTTTTTTAATTTGTTATGGCACTTGTTTAGATCAAACATTCTTGCATTTGTAATCTGTGTTGGTGGCATTCCCTAATAACCTTATTTATAGTAGTGCATTACAATAAGAAGATGGCCAGTCTTGCAAGGGTTAGTATGTGTCTTCTATTGAAGACAGACTGAAACATTTGGGGCTGTTCAGTCTGGAGAAGAGAAGGCTCCAAGGAGACCTTCTTGTGTCATTCCAGTATCTGAAGGGGGCCTACAGGAAAGCTGGTGAGGGACTTTTTAGGATGTCTTGTAGTGCCAGGACTAGTGGGAATGGAGCAAAGCTGGAGGTGGGAAGATTCAGGTTGGATGTGAAGAGGGAGTTGTTCAGCATGAGAGTGGTGAGACACTGGAACAGGCTGCCTGAAGAGGTGGGTAGAAGCCTCATCCCTGATGGTGCTCAAGGCCAGGCTGGATGTGGCTCTGAGCAACCTAGTCTAGTGTGACGTGTCCCTGCCCATAGCAGAGGATTTGGAACTAGATGATCCTTGAGGTCCCTTCCAACCCTCACAATTCTATGATTCAATGTGCCAGGGTTTTTTTGACAGTAACAATGAATTAATAATTCTCCTAGTTCTCTGGCTGCCTAGATTTTATAGATATATGTTATTTAAACCATTTTAACTATATGTAGATTTCTTTTTGATGTATTTTGATGATGATGATTATTTTTTTAAATAAGGCAAGAAAACTTCCTTTAGCAGACACTTGGAATATTTGCCAGTTTAATATTACAATGGCAATAATATTAAACCACACAGAACTATACAACAGGATTGAGTTAATTCTCTGAAGTCAGCATGATTGGAAAGAAGGGCGAGATGTCAGACCTGGAGTAACCCACTTCATTATGCCTCATTTTCACAGTGTTCACACAACAGTGGATGATCTTAAACACCATAATTGAATAATTGTGACTCAGGATGTTTTGCCTTAGGGCGTAGTTTCAGCTTTTCCTGATGTGGCAAATAATGTTCCATGTCATTCTGCATTAAGAAGCGCAGTAGCCAAGCTCCGTATTACACGCTAGTAGTTTCAGACTAACAGCACACAACCATCTGCAGTATCAAATTAAAGCACAGCCCTCCAAAATAACCTCTGTGGGAAGCAGGAAAATATTTAAGAAGACTTTAACATGCCCTCTTTGGTTGATGTCTGCAAACCTTTTGTCTCAGAGAAGAAGAAACAATCATATGCCCAAAACAATGCCCAGGTGCTTGAGGTATTTTTGTCAACTTGGTAGCAGCTTGGTTTGTTAATGCAGCAAAGAATTGGACCTTTTATTAGAATTGTATGAAAGTGTTAAAAAAAAAATAAATTCTGTATTGAGCCATATATTGAGAGAGAGCCACGGCTGGTGGCATTTCTTTTAAAGAAGTAAATTTACTTTGAGAAATGCAGCCGATACCAAAGAACGGATGGCACAAAGTAAGGTTTTGCGTAGAGGTTTACTCTTTGAAAAGTAAATGCAATTTATAACCAGGTGAAGTAGTGTTAGGTGTCCTTTTCACATATAGTTATCTGTAGGCCCAGCCTCTATTTTTGCCTCATCACAAAAAAAAAAAATAAATGACGTGCTCAGGGAGTGCTAGATCTCATCACATCACAGCTTGAATCTTCTGCACCGCTGGTGAGTTTGCCAGTGGTGGCTGAGGTGACATTAAATCAGTTTGCTTCTGAAGTTGAAGTGCCTCAGGAGAGGAAAATCTGAGGGTTGTTTTGTGCAGCTGATTCACAGCTGTCAATCTGTAGTTTGGATGAAAAAAGGGCCACAAATTTGTCTGGAAATAGAAGATTGGCTAAAACTTCCTAGAGTAAGTAAATTCGGTAGCCTGGTGTGGTGGTTCGGGAGTTACTTGCCTTCCCCTCTGCTTTTGAATTCACACAGACTAGACTCAGCTGGCTGGAATTTAATGAATGAAACTTTATATTTACAGCTCAGCACAATATACAAGCAGGTATTTGCAATATATTACAGATATTTACAGCTATATACAGTAAAAAGGTCATACGGATACACCACAACCCTCCCAGAGATCAGAGTCCCCAAAAGCTGTTCCCAACCACCCTTCCACCTTCCCCCCTCCAATCTTATCCCAGGATCTGTCTTACATGCCGGGTAAACAGGGAAGATCAGGCAGGGTGAGGGTTAGAAGCAGGAATTGATTAGTTGGGTTACACAGATTCAGCTGGAAGGAAAGGAGAGAGAGATCAGCAGCCAGAGTGACCCAAGTGCTCTGTCTTATTTATGTTTGTGTTCTTATTTTTGTATCTGTCAGCAAACCTATGAGTGAAGGAGACCTCATCAGTATTTTCCTTTTTCAACCTATAATCTAATTTCTCTTACTAAAATATTCCAATTAGCCTCAAACCAGCACACCTGGTTGTCACCACTGATCTTGACTATGTCTTACTTTGTACAGCTCAGTTTGTTTTGTGTGTAAGGGTTTGTGTTACTCTGT
This sequence comes from Psilopogon haemacephalus, assembly GCA_013396835.1. Classification (NCBI taxonomy): domain Eukaryota; kingdom Metazoa; phylum Chordata; class Aves; order Piciformes; family Megalaimidae; genus Psilopogon; species Psilopogon haemacephalus. Next base: position 105,619 of record VWZI01003795.1, on the reverse strand, counting down.
GCTGTGCATGATGATCGGAAACTGTTCTGAATTACTCCAGACTATGTGCAGAAGGAGTAAAATCATGGAAGTTATGGCAGTGCTCCCTACCCTAAATAATCTTTCATTATTTGTTACTAAGAGCAAATAGAACATTCTTACAAAATACTACTTTACCTAAGTGTCAGCTTTCCATGAGAAGAAGGAAATTCCAGGGAAAATGCCTGATGAGTGGATAAAAAACAATTGTTTTGTTTTGGGACAAGTGAACATTGATCTCTGAAATGTTCAGAAGGCTGCTGTACCTTCTGAAAGCTGTAATTCCAGGTAGCAAAAAAGTGCTGTCTTCCATCACTTAGGTTTAGACTTGATATTAGGGAAAAAAAAAAAAAGTTCCCAGCAAGAGTGGTCAAGCATTGGAATGGGCTGCCCAGGAAGGTGGCAGATGTGTTTAAAAGTTTTTTTTGGATGTGATGCTTGGAATATGGTTTAGGGTGCACCTTGTAGAGTAGGGATATTAGTAGGACTTGGTGATCCTGAGGGTCTTTTTCAACCTGAATGTTTCTGTGATCATCTGTGTTCAGCTGCAAACCTGGGTTGCCTCTGGGTGAAGACTCTTTCAGTCTGGAGAAGAGGAGGCTCCAAAGGTGACCTTATTGTGGCCTTCCAGTGTCTGAAGGGGGCCTACAAAAAAAAGTTGGGGAGGTCATTCTTAATTTATCAGGGAGTGACAGCACTAGTGAGAGAACTAGGGGGAATGGAGCAAAGCTGGAGGTGGGGAGATTCAGATTGGATGTGAGGAGGAAATCCTTCAGCATAAGAATGGTGAGAGCCTGGAATGGGTTGCCCAGGGAGGTGTTTGGGGCCACATCCTTGGAGGTGTTCGCAGCCAGGCTGGATGAGGCTGTGGCCAGCCTTATCTAGGGTAGGGTGTCCAGGTCATGGCATGGGGGTGTTGGAACTGGATGATCCTCTATTCCTTTCCAACCCTGACTGATACTCTGATTCTATGGCTCAAATACCTGAGTTCTATACTGTGTGGGGCCAATGTGATCGAGTTCCCCTTATCCAATGGAGTGCATTTCTATCTATCACACTCTAGCTGGCTGTAGACCTTAACTTTTCTACCCACTGTTATGCAACACGTGAGAATCTTGTGTGCTTTAGGTCTAGCTTTCCCCTGTTGCATGTTGCTGAGTGACTTGACACCTCTTTTTGCAGAAGAGGTACCTAGCTTACAGCTATCTTGGCTTGCCTAACAGCCTGAGGGCAACCTGATTCTTTAGCTGACTTTCCAACCATATTACAAAGTACTACTCACTCAGCAGTGAAAGCCTAATATGCATTGGAATTAAATAGAATAGATGAAATATGGAACATCTATCTCTATGTAAATTGTTTGCATTCATTCTGTTTGAGTCTTACTTTAACTTACTGAAAAAAGTCATGTTAACTATGTTAGACCTAACTCAATGTCTGAAATAACTTATTTTATGCTATGGGAGATAATAAAGCAAATATTCTGCCATCCGTTCCTACTTGTAGCTTCAGTAAATGCTGGGATAATTATTGTTCGTGCTGGTGTGGCTACTGAAGTGCCTGGATATACATATTGCAAACATTCAATGTACATTTTATATGAAGGTGAATAGGAATAATGTTGTAATTTTCTAAGTCTACAACTTAAAAAATAAATGTTTAGATGGACAACATAGTGAACAGGTGAAAACCTAAAGGTAACATTTTTAACCCATGAGATTTAACTATGGTTTATTTACCTTTAAATACTGGAGACTGCTCCCTCTCACTAGTTAAAATATATATATATATTTTTTTTTGTAGTGTTCATCCTCAAAACAAGGTAATACTGCAATATAATATCTTCAGGTCTCCATGTTCTCTGTGTGATTAAATGCAGAAATCTTTCAGAAAAAGAACTTAAACTGTACCAGCAAAACAAATCAGTGTTGGTCATTAAGAGTAGTAAAAAAGGGATATTGGTCATTGATAAGCTGTGCAATGCCGTCGTATTTCTTAATCACATTGGTGACAGAGGAATGAAACATCTGACAAAAAGAAAAGTGACATTTTTGCATCTTCTGCTGAACATTTTCCTTTATTCTGCTTCTAATTTGTATTTCTGGTGTCCACAGTTCTGGTTCAGTGTATCATGGTGATTTGATTATTAATAATTGGTTATGAATTAATAATATTTTAAATTAATATTATTTTTAATTAATATTTAAAATCGGGAAAATTCCCTGAGATTCTTTGGATGTTCAGTTGACAAGAAGCAATTACACAATGGTTATTTATAAACACAGAATTAAAGAGTTTAAACAGTCAGAACTTGGAACCTGGTAACAGGGAAAATTCTAACTACGCTATGCACTCTTAGCCTGTGCTCACTGATGCGATAGATACAAAGTTTCCTGGTAGAGGAGGAGGAAAAAGTTGCCTTGCCACTAGGTTGCTGATGCAAGCTACGCAACATGCTGCAAACCCATGGCCACCATCAAAGAGTTGCAAATAGACCTCCAGTCCCAGTAGAAGGCAGCAGGGAAAGGGACAACAGCTTTAAATCGCCCCCTTAAATACACTATTTTGAAAGTGAAACTGGCCAATAGGCACTAGCACCCATTGTTTTGGCCAATGAATTCAAAGTCCTGTCCCTAGGTGTCCATTCCAGCACTTGAGGGTCAGAAGAGACACATGACTTGGTCGTATGCCAAGCACCCAACTCTCAGGGCTTTGTTGAGGCCAAACCCTCCATTGTTCCGCTCACACCCATCAACTCCTGGACCTGCAACAGGAGGAGGACTTTATGCCCTACCAGGACACATGGGCCTTAACTGTCTGAGTGACACCAGCTCTTAACTGTCAGTGTAGTTCACCCTATGTGTTTCACTTGAATTTGGGCAGAATGTGAACAGGGAAGGACCTGATCTGTGCTTGCACATGACGTGATTAGAATACAAGGACCTTAAAAATAATAATTGAGATACTCAGCTGAAGTCAGCCTTGACTCATTGAATATAAGTGAAGAAAAGAGGACAAAGTAGCTGAAGTGTTTAGCGTGCATGAATCTGTGCTCCTGCACCTGTGAATTCCAATGTTTTGTTTTGTTTTCCCCCCTCTGAACTAATTCAGATGCAAATACCATTCATTTCTGAGGCAAACACTAAATCCTACAACCTGTATGTTTTGCAAGAAAAGAATCCAGAGATTTTTAAAATAAGACCGTATTTTAAAATATGATTGGAACCAGAGGATCTTTGAGGTCCCTTCCAGCCTAAACTGTTCTATGATAAATATATGCTTGAGCATACATAAAGTGATTGTCAGAAACATTGGGTGCTGAACAACTCAATGGGACCTGTATCTTTTCAGCACAGCAGGAGAGACTGCAACTGAAAATGCATTTTAAGTTATATGTGTTAGAAAATTTTGTATTTCTCAGGAGATAAGAAAAAAAAAGGGGGACTGGGGGGAAAACAATATGAGAACTCTGATACCAGGTTATGTAATGCAAAAAAAATAGATATATTTTCAAATGGTTTTAATTTGTTTTAGTCACTGTGTACCTAAAATGTTCGTGCCATCCAATGGAAGGCTTCATTTGTGGGCTGTGACTGTTTCCACTCTCAAAGAAAATAATTTCATCTACCACAAATGGAAGTTATTTATTTTTATTCTAGCACCTTGTACTGGACTTGCATTCTTAAAAGCCATGTTTAAAAATTGTTGACATCTCTTGTCTTTAAAGTTGCAGAGAATTAGGTCAACATTTCCCTCCATCAAAGACTGAGAAACTCAGAAATGACTTTTGCCTGTAGGACAGGAATGAATGCACGTTAGTTTAAAGGCCAGTGAAATATAACTCCAAGCAAATCTTTACTGTTGAAAGATTCATTCATCAGAATTGAAATGGAAGAGAATCAAAATGCTAAATTAAATAGGAAGGCAAATATTCAAATCATTTTTTTTCCCAAAATGATTGATTGTTCTTATATAATAAGACTGTAACCTCACAGTGGTTTGCAGGTGCAGAGGTATCCCTGCAATGAACTTGATTTTCTAGTGCTGTTTTCGCACCTGTTGCATCGGAGCATGGAGCAAGCAGTAAATGCTAAAGAGCCATTTTGGAGTATTACTGTGCAGCTCTGAGCCCCTCACTGCAAGAAGGATGTCAAGGTGCTGGAGCAGGGCCAGAGGAGAGTGATGAGACTGGGGAGGTGTCTGGGGGGAAAGTCTAATGGGGAAAGTCTGATGAGGAGAGGCTGAGGGAGCCCTGCCTACAGCAGGGGGATTGGAACTGGATGATCCTTGTGGTCCCTTCCAACCCTGACTGATTCTATGTTCAGCCTGGAGGAGATTTGGAGAGGACCATAACATGTCTCTTCCTAAAAGGAAGTGGTGGTCGGGTGGAGGTCAGGCTCTTCTCCCAGGCAACCCGTGACAGGACAAGAGGGCATGGTCTGAAGCTGTGCCAGGGGAGTTTTAGGTTGGATGTTAGGAAGCACTTCACACAGAAAGGTTGATTAGGCACTGGAATGGACTGCCCCAGGAGGTGGTGGAGTCACCATCCCTGGAGGTCTTTGAGAAAAGATTGGATGTGGCATTTGGTGGCATGGTTTAGCTAACATTGTGGTGTTAGGTTATAGGCTGGACTTGATAATCTCAGAGGTCTTTTGCAGCCACTACGATTTATATTGGGTAGATTTTTGCATTTGAATTATGGATATTGGCAATTCTTATTGTAACTTCATACTAAATGCATTTCTTGTCAGAAAACAAAAATATGTAAAGCTTTCCTACTTCATCTGAGTATTCATAACATGTTCAAGAAATAATCCATGGGGACAACATGATTCTCTGCATTTTGAACTACATAAAACATTGAAAAAATAATGTAATCAATTGCTAAATAGAACCCAAGCATTGAGAGAGGACAAGGGGTGATGGATTTAGATTTAAACTAGATAAAAGGAAGTTGATTTTTTGGGGATTTGTTTGTTTGATTTTTTTTTGTGTGTGTGCATTTTTTGGGGTTTTTTTCTTTGTGGGTGTTTGGGGGTTTTTTTGGGTGGGTGGTGGTTTTTTGGGTTTTTGTTGTTTTTTTTTTTTTTGTTTTTTTGTTGAACAATGAGGGAAAGGTTGCCCAGGGAGGTGGTAGAAACATTCAAGGTCAGGTTGGACAGAGCCCTGAGCAACCTGATCCAGTTGATGTCCCTGTTTACTGCAGGGGAGGTGGACTAAATGATCTTTAAAGATTCCTTCCGACCTAAACTATTCTATGGCAATGCAGGAACGCTGCAATGAAAGCATTGTCCTGGAGTTTCACCTGTAGTACCTTTTAATGGCTTCTGCACTCCAGCTCTATTCATGTGTGGCAGGGAAGGATCAGAGAATCCTTTGAGATCATCACTCCCCTACTACTGTTTTTGCATTTCACAGACTTGTGGTCATTCAGTTCATCTTTGCTGACAGGAATCTTGACTTTAGCTTCACAGAGAGGAACTGCCTCCTCCACACTGCCTTAGCACTTATCTGCTATCATTTGACATACTGAAACTGTGCTCCATCTGCACTGAGAATGTTCCTTACTCAGGTAGAAAAGCTTGTTGATCCCCACTTAGGCAGGAGAGAGAATCTCAATGCATCTCTGCACAGGTGAACACTATCCTTAATTCCTGTATATTTTTAAAGCACATCTATTTACATAACAATGGTTCAATTAATCAAGAAAGAACTTTTTTTTTTTCCCCTGCGTTAATAATCAAGCAGCTGCCACATCCCTAAAGTCCGAAAAGAAATACTTTATGATGTTGAAAGATTTGAGGATTGCGCACTTGTAGGCTTCCCACAAGCTCCAAACAAGTGTGGAAAATTAAGTAGCCAAATCATAGTTGTCGTGCACTTTTCAAGAAACCCCTGAGAGCAGATCCTTGCTTTGCATATGCTGTGATAAATATAGGTCTGCTGAGGAAAATCACTGAGATCGGTGCAACCTTTGACTCATAGATCATCTCTTTGTTTTCTTTTGTCTCCCAATTAAGGGGGTGGTTGCTTTTTTACCTTGGTAAATAAATTTCAATTAGTGAAATTCCAGCTGTCTCATCCGTTATGGGGGTGTAAATTTAAGAGCATTTAGCAGATGCCCGTATAAAAATCCATTAACGCATAGCAGGTTCCCTGACATTTTAAACCAATATATTTCCAGCTGGAACAAGTAACGGGAAACAAGTCCGCATTCTTGAAGAATTTATGGCTTCTCTAATGCAGGTAAAAGATTCCTCTGCAGAAAGAGGGATATTGGGGAAGAGTGAAAAAAAATGTCTTACGTGTTCAGAGTGGCGAGAGGAAAGTCATGAATGCATTTTGTTGCATTCCTTTTTACTCTTTTTATACAAACTGTATGAGACCGCACATGGAAACAGGGAGCCGATTAAAATTCCTGGGAAAAGACAATTCTTTCCCTGAAGTTCTTACTCAGTCCTTATCACTTGTAATGTCATGTGAAGGTGTCTCAAAATTAGCAGTCAGAAATGCCGATAATTTACTTGTCTCAAAGAATTTTAATCTGATACAATTATTAACACAACTTTTAAGGCGGCCGTAAAAAGGTTATTAGCAGTTTCAGTACTTAAAAATCCTACCGGTGAAGTCAATCTTGGGGAGGAAGCGAAGGACTGAGAAAGATGACCTTGACTTGCCTAAAGCTTGCAATATTCAGCTTGGAAATGGGCCATCCTAGACAAAAGCAGGTAAAAGAGATGCACAGAATACTAATACGCACAGAAACTATGATGAAAGAGTATGGAAATCATAGAATCATTTAGGTTGGAATCACAGAATGGTTTAGGATGGAAGAGACCTCAAAGATTATCCAGTTCCAACCCCCCTGGGCCATAGGCAGGGACCCCTCCCACTAGATCAGGTCACTAAAGACCTCATCCAACCTGGCCTTGAACCCCTCCAGGGAGGGAGCAGCCACAACCTCCCTGGACAACCTGTGCCAGTGTCTTGCCACCCTCACTGTGAAGAACTTTCTCCTAACATCCCCTTTAAATCTCCTCTCTGCCAGTTTGAACCCATTCCCCCTCGTCCTGTTATTACAAGACCTTATGAATAGTCCCTCCACAGCCTTCCTGTAGGACCCCTTCAGACAATGGAAGGCTGCTATAAGGTGTCCTTGAAGCCTTCTCTTCTCCAGGCTGAAAAGCCCCAACTCTCTCAGCCTGTCCTCGTATCAGAGCTGCTCCAGTCCTCTAATCACCTTTGTGGCCGTTCTCTGGACTCTCCAATAGTTCCATGTGCTTCCTGTGCTGGGGGCTCCAGAACTGCACACTTTACTCCAGGTCGGGTCTGAAGAGAGCAGAGTAAAGGGGCAGAATCCCCTCCCTTGCCCTGCTGGCAATGCTTCTCTTGCTGCAGCCCAGCACACAGTTGCTGTCTGGGCCACGTGTGCACACTGTTGGCTCATGTTGAGCTTCTCATCTACCCAGACCCCCAGGTCCTTTTGCTCAGGGCTGCTCTCCAGCCACTCACCACCCAGCCTGTATTTGTGCAGTGACCCAGGTGCAGGACCTTACACTTGGCCTTGTAGGGAAAGGACCTCAAAGCTCATACAGTTCCAACGCCCTCCCATGGGCAGGGACACCTCCCACTAGAAATAATCTTCTGGAAGCCTCTTCAATCCAGTGAAGTAATCATTGCAATGTGGACCTTTTTAAATGCCTATTTTAACTTTCCTATATTGAAACATATTTTATTTAGGATAAGAGGGAAACTGAATGCTATGTGGAAAACAGTCTTTTTTTTTTTTTTTTTGTCCTTTTGATTTCTTTCTTAGCATTTATTGTGGTAGGCATAGTAAAGCTGCCATTTCATCTCTGTTGTGGAAATTCACCATTATGCAGAGGGCTAACACGAGGCCCGTGTCCCATTTCAATCTATCTAAGCCTCTAAAGTGCCATTTAAATGATGCATGCTGCTTGTGATCACATCCATAGGAAAAGGATGAATTCTTAGCATAAAATATTTTGCAAAGTGGTGTCTGTCTGAGGGTTTTCTGTGTTTCACTGTGCTTAAGTTATAGCGCTGTCCGTGTCTTCAAATAACCATGGCAAATTCAAATTTGGAGTCTGCTGGTTTGAAGGCAAATTCCAACAATTTACTGACAGTGATTGCCCTTTAAAAGATGTCTCACCACATGCAGTTACGATAGCATTCCAGTAGTGCACTCATCTAGTTTAAGAATTTAACTGCAAAGGTAAAATCAGGGGTGCAAGGCAGCTCTATACAGAACTGTGTCTGCAGGAAGCCACTGGCTGCATGACTGCTAAAAAAGATGTTTAGCACATTGCTTCCTTAAATGAAGGTAAAGCTTGTCAGGTCAAAGCAAATTAAAGAAGCTGAACGTGGCTGGAAATTTTGCCCCAGCTGAAGTGGCTGTGTAGAAGACCCTACGGTTCCTCCACCGCTGAAGTGCTTGTGCTTCCCTTTGACTGTGTCATTGCCACAGCCCTGTACTTGGCTGTCCTCTCTGTTGTAAATTAGAATAGATGAAAGCTGTCGAGCCAAGCTGGTGATGGAGGCTAATTTGGTGTGATATAATTGATGAACTCTAAATCGTCCCACTTCTCTCTCTTGAAACAGTCTGACTGGAGCTCAAAATGCCAGAGTACTTTGATTTACACTCTCTGTCACCTTTATATTGAAAGTCTCACTGAGGGATTAACTTCTTCACAGTGATTTTTTTTTTTTTCCCCCAACCCCTGATCTGTAGAGTAGGTACACACACAGAGACTTGTGCAATCCTTTGTAGGGCTACTCCTGGGAAAATATCATTTCCTTGTTTGCAGCTGCACAAAGTTGTTAGCAAGATAGAGAGAGCAACAAACTGACTTCAGCTGCAGATATTGCCCAAGATGTTCTTCTGGAATTAGTGTGGTACTTCTTGTACCAGAACTGACTTTTAGACTGTAAGATTAAGGTCCTTAATGCTTAGAAGTCCTCTGTTGCTGAAATTCTGACATACCTCAAATATGTTTGGAGTTTGTACAGCTTCTAGTCCCTTCAGTAGCCATACCTTACTAGGTAGTAGTTCGACTCTTGAAATAATTCTCCATTAAAATATTGTGCACTTCAGATTTCCTTATCTTAGAATTTTCTTGCTATTCATAATTTCCAGTTCAAGATACCTGCAACTGCCTCAGGATCTTAATTTCTTGGAAGGGCAGGGGGATAGTCAGTGGCATTGCTTTCTTAGGCCTATAGCAGGAGCGGAAAGATTTGCCATCAACTTATTACCTGAGTATTGGTTAGCATCCACCAGCAAAAGGTTTGACATCTCCTATCTCCTAAGTCAAACTTAGAAACAACACGACTGAACGAGCGCTGGTTTAATTCGCATCATTTGCTCTGATCAGATAGCAGAGCTGCATCTGTTTCAAAGCCATCCACTCCCCTGCACAAAACAAGCTGGCTGTGGCCACCTGCCATTGTGACTTTGCACTGTGTGCCAATTCCTACTGCTCTGAATGCAGCCCAGTACGGTGACCAAAGCTGTGAAGTATGGAGTATTTCTTTCAGCAAGCACTTAGATTTCAGATCTGTGTTCTAATATCCTGATGCTCATGGATGGGATTAGTTGTAAGGATATGCCTATGACATAGCTGAGGGATGGAATGACATCCAGAGGGATCTGGATGAGTTTGAGAAGTGGGCCTGTGTGACCATCATTAGGCTTGATAAGGCCAAGTGCCCTTGAGTCAGGACAATTTCAGATGTCAATACTGTATGTTATGGTTTGGGAGTTACCTGCCCCTCTACGCTTTTGAATGCTCATGGATGGGATTAGTTGTAAGAATGAAAATGGAAGAGAATCAAAATGCTAAATTAAAAAGGAAGGCAAATATTCAAATCCCATCCCCCTCCCCTTTTTTTTTTCCCCCGAATGATTGATTGTTCTTATATAATAAGACTGTAACTTCACAGTGGTTTGCAGGTGCAGAGGTATCCCTGCAATGAACTTGATTTTCTAGTGCTGTTTTCACACCTGTTGCATCGGAGCATGGAGCAAGCAGTAAATGTTAAAGAGCCATTTTGGAGTATTACTGTGCAGCTCTGGGCCCCTCACTGCAAGAAGGATGTCAAGGTGCTGGAGCAGGGCCAGAGGAGAGTGATGAGACTGGGGGTGGGTCTGGAGGGAAAGTCTGATGAGGAGAGGCTGAGGGAGCCCTGCCTACAGCAGGGGGATTGGAACTGGATGATCCTTGTGGTCCTTTTGAACTCTGACTGATTCTATGTTTCTATGCAGCCTGGAGAAGAGGAGACTTGGAGGGGACTTCATCACCCTCAACAACTACCTAAAAGGAAATGGTGGTCAGGTGGGGGTCAGGCTCTTCTCCCAGGCAACCTGTGACAGGACAGGAGGGCATGGTCTGAAGCTGTGCCAGGGGAGTTTTAGGTTGGTTATTAGGAAGCGCTTCCTCACAGAACGGTTGATTAGGCACTGGAATGGACTGCCCCTGGAGGTGGTAGAGTCACCATCCCTGGAGGTCTTTGAGAAAAGATTGGATGTGGCATTTGGTGGCATGGTTTAGCTAACGTTGTGGTGTTAGGTTATAGGCTGGACTTGATAATCTCAGAGGTCTTTTCCAGCCACTATGATTTATATTGGGTAGATTTTTGCATTGAATTATGGATATTGGCAATTCTTATTGTAACTTCATACTAAATGTATTTCTTGTCAGAAAACAAAAATATTTAAAGCTTTTCCTTGTTCATGACCAAAGCTGTGAAGGATGGAGTATTACTTTCAGCAAGCACTTAGATTTCAGACCTGAGTTCTAGTTTCCTGATGCTCATGGATGTGATTAGTTGTAAGGATATGCCTATGACATAGCTGAGGGGATGGAATGACATCCAGAGGGATCTGGATGAGTTTGAGAAGTGGGCCTGTGTGACCATCATTAGTTTTGATAAGGCCAAGTGCCCTTGGGCCAGGGCAACTCCTGATGTCAATACTGCGTGTGATGGTTTGGGAGTTACCTGCCCCTCCACACTTTTGAATTCAACCCAGGCTCGGCTCAGCTGGCTGGAAGTTAAGGAATGAAGCTTTGTATCCACATCTTAGCACAATATGCAAGCAGACATTTACAATATATTACAAATATTTACAGATATACACAGTAGAAAGGTAATACAGAAACACCACACCCCTCCCAGAGATCAGTCCCCAAGAGGGGTTTCCAACCACCCTTCCACCTTCCCCCCATTACCCAATCTTATTCCAGAATCTGCCTTACGTGTAAGGTGAATTAAGAGGATTGGCAAGGTGGGGGTAGAAGCTGAGTTGATCAGTTGGGTTACAGAGATCCAGCTAGAAGGCCAGAAGAGGGAGAGACCAACAGCCCAGAGCAACTCTGTCTTACCTATGTTTATGTTCTTGTTTTTATACATCTCAACAAACCTATGGCCAAAGTAGACATCAGCATTGTTTTCTTTTCACAGTCTACAATCTAATTTCTCTTATTAAAGTATTCCAATTAGCCTCAAACCAGTACGGCATGTGTGACATGATGGGATTGAGAACAGCCCTGTCAAGAAGCACTTGGGCTTACTGGTGGATAAAAGACTAGATGTGAGCCAGCAACATGTGTTTGCAGCCCAGATGTGAGGCAGTATCCTGGGCTGCATCAATGGGAGCATGGCCAGCAGGTAGAGAGGTGATTCTCTACTCTGCTCTGTGTCCAGCTCTGGAGCCCTCAGCACAAAAAGCAGATGAATCTGTTGGGGCAGGTCAAGAGGAGGACCAAAACGTGATCCGAGGGCTGGAACATTTCTACTGTGAAGAAAGTTGGAGTTGTTCCAGCCTGGAAAAGAGACACATCCAGGGAGGCCTTATTGTGGATTTTTAGTACTGAAAGGTGCCTATGAGAAAGGTGGAGACAAGCTTTATAGCAGGGCCTGTTGTGACAGGACAAGGGGCAATGGTTTTAAACTAAAGGAGAGTAGATTTAGACTATATATAAGGAATAAGTATTTTACACTGAGAGTGATGACATGTTTGAACCAGTTTCTCAGAGAAGTGGAGACATTCATGGTCAGGCTGGACAAGGCTCTGAACAACCTGATCTCATTAAAGATAAACCTGCTCACTGCAGGGGTCTTGGACTAGATGATTTTTAAAGGGTCTTTCCACCCAAACATATTTAATGTACATTCTGAGCGGCCAGACTTTTTTTTCACACTTCCCAATTCCTTTATTAAGGAATAGTGTAGCCAGCAGGACCAAGGAAGTTGTTCTGTCCCTGGACTCAGCACTGGTCAGGCCACACCTTGAGTACTGTGTCCAGTTTTGGGTCCTTCAGCTTAAGAAAGATGCTGAGATGCTCAAATGCATCCAGTGAATGCAACCAAGGGTGGTGAGGGGGCTGGAACACAGCCCTATGAGGAGAGGCTGAGGGAGCTGGGGGTGTTCAGCCTGGAGAAGAGGAGGCTTAGGGGTGATCTCATTGCTGTCTACAGCTACCTAAAGGGAGGTTGTAGCCAGGTGGGGTTGGTCTCTTCTCCCAGGCAACCAGCAACAGAACAAGCGGACACAAGCTCAAGCTGTGTCAGGGCAGGTTTAGACTGGATGTTAGAAAGAAGTTCTTCACAGTAAGAGTGACTGGCAACAGAATGGGTCACCTGGGGAGGTGGTGGAGTCGCCATCCCTGGAGGCATTTAAAAGGAGACTGGATGAGGCACTTAGTGCCATGGTTCATTTGGTTAGAAGGTGATAGGTTGGACTTGGTGGAACTGTTGGACAGAGTCCAGAGGAGGCCACAAAGATGCTCAGAGGGCTGGAGCACCTCAGCTATGAGGACAGGCTATCTGAGTTGGGACTCTTCAGCCTGGAGAAGAGAAAGCTTTGAGGAGTCCTTATAGTAGCCTTCCAGTATCTGAAGGGGACCTACAGGAAGGGTGAGGAGGGACTATTGACAAGGTCTGGTAATGAGAGGAGGAGGAGGAGGAATGGGTTTGAAGTGTCAGAGGGGAGATGGAAAGTGGATGTTAGGAGGAAGTTGTTTGCAGTGAATGTAGTGAGACATTGGAACATGTTTCCCAGAGAGGTTGTGGCTGCTCCCTCCCTGGAGGTGTTCAAGGCCAGTTTGGATGAGGCCTTGAGTGACCTGTTCTAGTGGGAGGTGTCCCTGCCTATGGCAGGGGGTTGGAACTGGATGATCTTTGAGGTCCCTTCCAACCTAAACCATTGTATGATTTCAAAGGTATTTATTTGAAATCATACTGGTTATTTCTGTGGTTCTGTAGGTAATTCTGAATGTATCTTTAAAACTATAGCTTTACTAATGATTCATATTTGTGATATTGATGTGAAAACTACTGGAGTTTAGAGCTTCACCTGGATGGAGCAGATGAAATTTTAAAAGCCAACAGTAGCAGGATGAGGTTTTTTTTTTTCTTTTCACCTGGCTTACTTTTTAATAAAAATCATCAGCACAGGTTGCCCAGGAAGGTTATGGATACTCAAGACTAGGTTGGATGAGGCCTTGAGTCACCTGTTTAAGCGGGATGTGCCTCTGCCTATGACAGGGGGTTGGAACTGGCTGATCTTTGAGGTCCCTTCTAGCCTAAACCGTTCTAAGATTCTCAACTTTTGTGAGAACTGTCTAGAAGAGCTTATCTAACAGAGCAGCAGAAGGCAGTGTGGAGTGCCTATTCTGTGAGGCCATTAATTTCCTAACACTAAGAATCCTTTTAGATCAGGGCATTTCCATCTGGGATAGGCAGAACGCCCAGTAAGTGTACCTCTTTTGGGTTCCCTTTGCAAGGCGATGTAAATGATGGCTATTTTGCTTAATGCTTCAAGAATTAAAGCTTAAAAGTATTTAAAAGTCGTCAATTGGTCATAGTATATCATCAGTTTACCTTCCTTAATGGTAGAGTCTTTTGTGCTTAAAGTAGCTTCTAATGTACCCCTTCAGAATAGTTGTGTCATTGGAAATGATGCTGCACTTAAAATGTTTCATTTGCATTGTCACTTGTCAGTGTACCAGTAATATCAAATAAGAGAGGGTTTGAAAGAATTAGAGGTAGTAAGGAAGGGAAACTTCACCCTTGTTGGAGTTCAGCCCAGTTTTCCTACTTAGTATTTTTTCTTTCTTTCTTTCTTTTGTTTCTTTTCATCTGTTGCTTTTTTGGAACTCTCTGTTAAAAAAATAACATTATATACATCCCCTCTTTCTGACTTTGCCTGTACTAAGAAAAGTCTGTCTTAAGAAAAGTGTTTTTTTTAAGGTCTTTTCATTTCACTTTTCACCTACAGTGAAAAGAGGTAAAATATGAAACAGTATTGTGGAAAGCTGAGTTAGACAACACTCGCTAAATATCAAATAATGCCAAGCCAAAGCAATTTCTTGATGCAACAGGCTTGCAGATCTTTTGGATAAAAAGGAATTGAATGTAAAACTGTGCTCTTGGAGTAATTATAGTTTTAAATTGTTCATTATGAAAAGGGAAATATACATCAATTTGGCTTATGCTGGGATCTGGTTCTGGTGTTAGAATAGAGTAGGATAGGAGTAGAGTAGGATAAACCTGGTTGAAAGAGACCTCCAAGACCATCCAGTCCAACCCAGCTCTATTCAATTAGGGTGTTGATTTAAGAGGTGGACTGTGCCTATTGCTCATGAACTGTCATTGAAGCAAGAGACTACAAACATAATGTAGGGCAGAATGATTATCTCTACAAAAGAAGAAGAGGAAATATGAAGGTGGAGGGGAGATTTGAACGGGATGTTAGGGAGAAATTCTTCACAGTAAGGGTGGTGAGGCACTGGAACAGGTTGCCCAGGGAGGTTGTGGCTGCTCCTTCCCTGGAGGTGTTGAAGGCCAGGCTGGATGAGGTCTTGAGTGACCTGATCTAGTGGGAAGTGTCTCTGCCTATGGCACAGGGGGCTTGGAACTGGATGATCTTTAAGGTCCCTTCCAACCTAAACCATTCTATGATTCTGTGAAAGAGTTGCTTGAAAAGCTGTAGTTCCACAGTTCTATAATTAGCAAATACACTGAGGGATAAATAACTATTTGCAAATAAATGTAAAAGGAAATGGGCAAGGATCTTTGTAAGAATATAAAAAAAAAGGAGTTGGAATGGTCATGAACGAGTCATTAATGTAAGTCATCATACTTCTGTTGTAGCAAAGATGCTTGTGTAATATTAACAAAAATATCTGTTAAGACCCACAAAATTACCTCCTCTGTGTAAGGTGTGGGCTCCACTTTTTAAGAAGTGTGCGGTATAGAGGGGAGTACTGAAGATGGGAGCAGGAGTGGTGAGGTGATACTTGATGTACCGATGTCTCTTTTCAGCTGAGGTTACATGGAAACTTCATTATAAAGAGCTCCTGTAAAGGAGTTTTCCTCACTTGTAGACAGGGAATGCTTTCCACTGTAGACAGGACAAGAGGCAATTTGCTTAAACATCAGCATGGAGATTTCATTTAGATTTTAGAAAAGACCTTTCCAGCATGGGCATTATCAGGCACTCTGTACTTCTGGAGTGACCTGAAAAGAGGTTGTAGCCAGGTGGGGTTGGTCTCTTCTCCCAGGCACCCAGTGACAGGAGGATGCAGTCTCAAGCTGTGCCAGGCCAGATTCAGGCTGGATGTTAGGAAGAAGTTCTTCATGGAAAGAGTGATTGGCATTGGAATGGGCTGCCCCTGGAGGTGGTGGAGTCACCATCCCTGGAGGTGCTCAAGAAAAGACTGGATGGGGAGCTTAGTGCCATGGTTTAGTTAATTAGAAGGTGTTAATTGATGGGTTGGGCTCAAAGATCTCCAAGGTCTTTTCCAACCTGATTAGTTCTGTGACTCTGTGGTCATGATTGCAAATTTCTGAATTTGTTTTATTTATTTATTGCCTTTCAAGGTGATAGGTTGGACTTGATGATCCTAGAGGTCTTTTCCAACCTGGTTAATTTTGTGCTTCTGTGGCTGTAGAACTTCCATCACTGGAACCTTTCTATGAAACTTATACATCTGGTAGAATGATCATAATCGTACTGCAACCTGCCTTTACATGGAACTTAAAGACACCTATGTAGGCACAGAGGTGGACAAAGTAACCTCACAAGGTTCCACCTATGCTCAGTTTCTTAGTCTATATTTACTGTCATTAAAGCAATCTGAACTGCCATAGGAACAGCCTAAAGATCTCAGAACTGGGAATTATCAGCTTGACACCTGTTGTCTAAGGTAAGTATCAAAAGCAGGTTTAAACAGTCGTGGTAATAATAGATGCTATTCTTGATGCCTTATTTCAAAAGCAGTAGGTTAACAACTTCAATAGGATGCACTGAGACTTTGTTACTGTAAGGTGGTTTCATACTGTGTCTATTCCACTTACAAAGATGACACTTCTGTGTAAAGTACAGCACTAGGGTTAGTAATTCTGTAGAAGAGATTTTTTTAAAAGCATTATTTATATTGAGACTACTGTAAAGGGAAGAGTTCCACAGAGTAGTTAGCATAATATGATATGTGAATCTCTCTTTTATATTCCAAAGTAATTAATTTTAACACATATTAATATGTTCATTTATATATAACTGTCCTTGGACAAACAGAGTAGAATGTCTTACGTGGAAACGTTTCAACTTATGATTAGCAGATCTGGCTCTTTTTTTCTCCATAGACATAATTAATTTGCAAAGTATTTTTAGAAATTGTCTGTGAATTTCTGCAAACTTGGCTCAGCTAGCTACCAGCAAAATAATCAACAGATTGCTGAAAGGATTTTTGAAACCCACTTGATTAGAAAGAAGAGGGCAATCCTGAGGTTAGAAAGGCTGAAGTACCTCTAGAGGAACCTTCATAGAATTATAGAATCTGTCAGGGTTGGAAGGGACCACAAGGATCATCTAGTTCCAAACCCCCTGCCATGACCAGGGACACCCTACCCTTGATCAGGCTGCCCACAGCCTCATCCAGCCTGGCTGCAAACACCTGCAGAGATGTGACCCCCACCGCCCCCCTGGGCAACCCATTCCAGGCTCTCATCACTCTCATGCTGAACAACTTCCTCCTCACATGCAGTCTGAATCTCTCCACCTCCAGCTTTGCTCCATTCCCCCTAGTCCTGTCACTACCTAATAGCCTAAAAAGTCCCTGCCCAGCTTTTTTGTAGGCACCCTTCAGATATTGAAAGGCCACAAGGAGGTCACCTGGGAGCCTCCTCTTCTCTATACTGAACAGCCCCAGCTCTTTCAGTCTGTTCCCATAGCAGAGGTGCTGCAGCCCTCTGATCATCCTTGTGGCCTTTCTCTGGACATGCTCCAGCATGTCCACATCCCTCTTGTAACAGGGGCTCCAGAATTGGATGCAGTACTCCAGGTGGGTCTCACCAGGATGGAGCAGAGGGGGAGAATCATCTCCCCTGCCCTGCTGGCCACACTTCTGATGCAGCCCAGGCTTTGGTTGGCTTTCTGGGCTGCAAGTGCACACTGACTTCAAAGCGTTTGTGGTCCCAGAGCTGTGTATATATGCAGCATGGATTCATAGTAATGAAGTACAAAAGATAATCGGATTATGTTTTTGTTTGGCAGTTTGTATTTTTTTAAAGCAGTGAATTGAAGTTTGAGCTGATTATTGATTCTTACTACTCCCCCACCCCAACAAAATATAAAATCTTCCTATGCCACATTAATTTCTCGGGAAACCGCTGAAGGAGTGATCTCAACTTTACTGTAACATGAGGCTCTGTAAATTGCTGGCTAATAAGCATAACCCAGGGTGCTATTTCCATTACAATAAGAAGCCCTTCACACTCTTGAGTGGTTTAGATACGGGGATTCTGTTCCAGAATCAAAAAGGTCCAAAACCTGAAGTCGCAGTGGATTCACATTTTGTTCTTTGCTTGCTAATGTGCAATACATTAAATGTCTGTTCCTGGGATCTAGCAGCAAAATGACCTTTTCGGGGCTCATCTTTTTCTTTTTTTTTTTTCTCGTTTTTGATTTGTTCAAGGGAAATTACTGACGACTGGTATTTGGTTTCCAAAAGGGATACATAAAAACTTGACCTTTTGGAACTGTTATTTTTTGGGATGTGTACACTGTATTTTAAGTATGTCTTAGCTGTTGTTTGCTGGACTACGTCTAGTTTAAATAACCCTTCATTTTATTCAGTATTAAGCCAGGACAAGAAGTATAACTCCTCTTCTTTTTTTTTTCTTTTTATTTTTCCCCCATGGCAGACTTTCACACACACCTGAGAACACTTTTTCTTTGGGCAATTTTAGAAAGAAAATGGCACAGAATAGGCTCTGATATCTTTAGGAAGTTTCAGTGGAGTCTGCTATTCAGGAAAAATAGCATGTTATCCTATGTCCCTCATTGTAATGTCTCATTGCCTACCTGAATGCACTCTTGTGTCACGGTGCTTCCCACTTAAAGTGGGAAACGAGGCACAGGGAAATCTGGTGTGCTGGTTTGAACTAATTGGAGAATTTGAGAGAGAAATTAGACTATTGGCTGAGAGAGGAAAACACAGGGTGTCACTTCACCAGAGCTTTACTGAGAAAGAAAAAAAAAAAAAAAGTTGTTTTAAAAGTTATAACCAAAATGTAAATAGGGCAGACGGTTTGAGATCTCGCTGGGCTGCGGCTGCTTCTCTTGCATGGTTCCTTTGTTTCTCTGCCTTGGTAGCTAGTTTTCAATAATTCTACTAATTTCTTTCCTACTACTAATCCCCCTGGCCAATCTACCTCCACTTATCTACAGCATCAACAGGTGGTGAGATAACGTTGGGGTAGGGGGGAAAGGTGGTAGAGGTGGTTGGTTACCCCTCTTGGGGATTTTGGTCTCTGAGAAGGTTGTGGTGTTTCTGTATTACCTTTTCATTCTATATATCTGTAAATGTCTGTTATACCTTGTAAATATCTGCTTGTATATTGTGCATAGCTGTAAATATAAAGCTTAATTTATCAACTTCCAGTGTTCTGAGTCCTAGCCAGGGTTTATATCAAAAGGTGGCAGGGGGGGCAGGTAAATGCAAAACCACCACATCAGGCAACCAGGATTATTTAGGAAGTTCCTAATGGAGAGAATGGAGGAATCCAGATTGTCAGGCTACTGCCAGTAATGTGATTATTTCTGCTGCTTGCTTTCCCAAGCTGGCTTATGTCAATCTCTTTAAAATTGTGACTACGGAACGGTGAACTTACTTCAGACTAAAACCCAACTGCTAGTTTGATGCCTGTGATATGCCTTTCCAGTGAAATCAGCTGATTTTTGGAAACTATCCATCATCAAACAGGTTATTCGACATGTAAATGAGCAATAGCTTTCCTTTCCAGCTATGTAAATAGCTAATTTAATTTGGAGAGATTTGCAACACCAAGAGTTATAATGAGAGGAGTTACAAAGAAGGCAATCTTTGTCTTGTGTAAATTGAAGCAAATAATCAGAGCTTCATTGGGATATCACTATAATTGAATTTGAGAATGAGAATTTAAGATTTTTAAAAAGATAATTAAATTGTGTTTCTCACTCTCTGTAGTCATTTAAACCCAGTTAAGTTACCTCAGTTGATTAGATATGGCAATAAAAAATCCTCAAGGATATGTGATGAATGAATCATTGAATTGCACAATCATTTTGGTTGGAATAAGACAATTGAGTCCAGCCATTATCTACCTCTGCCATGTCTGGTGCTAAACCGTATCTCTGTGTCTTCTAAACTGCTTCAGGGATGGGGATTCAACCACCTCCCCGAGGAGTCTATTCCAGTATTTGATAAACCTTTCAGGCAAGAAGTTTCTTCCAATATCCAATGTAAATCTCCCCTGGTGAAACTTGAGACCGTTTCCTCTCATTCTATCACTCATTACTTGGGAACTGACCAGCCCCCACCTCCTTTCAGATAGTTGTAGAGAGATCTTTGCTCAGCCTCCTTTTTCTCCAGACCAAGCAATTCCAGTTCTCTCATCTGCTCCTCACAATACTTGTTCTCCAGACCCTTCACCAGCTTCATCGCCCTTCTCTGGGCTTACTCTAGAAACTCTTGTAGTCAAGGGCCAAAACTAAGTGCAGCACCCAAGGTGTGGCCTCACCAGTGCTGAGTCCAGGGGACAATCATCCCTGGTCCTGCTTGTCATGTCTTTCCTGAAGCAGGCCAGGACAGTCTTAGCCTTCTGTGCCACCTGAGCACACTGCTGGCTCATGTTCAGATGGCTGCTGGTCAACAGACTCTCTGCTTTTGCAGGGCTGTCCATTTACATAGATTTAAAAATGTTTTAATTCTTGGAGTTTGTTAAGTGCAGTGTGAACAGAAATTAGTCAATGCAGCTCTCCATGAGGTTTTGACATTTTTCCTCATGTTAATACTTTTCCTATAAAAGGTAGATTTAATGTCTAGATGTTTAACTCTTTTGTTGTAGCCTTGGATGTTATTCATAGAATCATAGAATGGTTTAGGTTGGAAGAGACCTCAAAGATCATCCAGTTCCAAACCCCCCAGTATAGAGCAGTGAAGCAGAAGCATGTTAAGGCAGAAGCATGTTGTGTTTACTTGCTCATCATTTTTAACAGTGCAGCCCAAGACTAATAGCCCCTTGGCCACAGAGCTTACCTTATCAGAATGGTCAAGGCTTACTTTTACCCTTTTAGGGCAGAACACAAGTCTGTAAAATAGAATCTTAGAATGGTTTAGGTTGGAAGAGACCTCAAAGATATCCAGTTCCAACCGTCTGCCTGTATTGATTGGGGGCGATTGAAGAGGCTGAAATTATAAGTTATGTAGCTTTTATAATTTCCAAAAGCCCCACCCACAATCTGTGTGTAGATTAGTTTAAGTTTGGGTTCTAATTCGGTCGGGAAAAATCTTCACGACGATGCCTTTTCTTGTAATTCAGAAAAAGTCAGGAAAATTTGGAAAAGTTTGGGCATGAAACAGCTTTGCCCTACTTACAAATGGGAGACTGTCTCAAAGTCCATGCGAGGTTCGTGCCTCCAGGTCCGTGTTCAGG
Organism: Psilopogon haemacephalus; assembly: GCA_013396835.1. Taxonomy (NCBI): domain Eukaryota; kingdom Metazoa; phylum Chordata; class Aves; order Piciformes; family Megalaimidae; genus Psilopogon; species Psilopogon haemacephalus. The sequence goes on along the minus strand of VWZI01003795.1, from coordinate 84,601 downwards.
TCCCTGCAGGTCCCAGTGCAGGTCCGTGCAAGTCCTTGCAAATCCTGCTGCAATCTGTCCAGCTGCCATATATATACTGAGGTGATTTGTTGCCTCCCTGTTCAAGCCCATGGAGGGTGAGAGAAGGCACTTGACACCTATTGTACTAAGCCTCCGGTGACAGAGGTGGGGAGGCAGGAAGATCGTTTCCTGCCCCATTCACACCTCTGGTGGGGCAGTGGACTGGGGTGTGCCCTGCCAAAGTTCACATCCCATTCAAACCTCCAGTGGGGCAGTGCCCCGCCCCACCACAGTTCACACCTCATCTAAACCTCTGGTGGGGCAGTGCCCTGCCCCACCACACTGCCATAGGCAGGGACACCTCCCACTAGAACAGGTTGCTCAAGGCCTTGAACAATCCCAGGGAGGGAGCAACCACAACCTCCCTGGGCAACCCATTCCAGTATCTCACCACCTTCACTGTAAAGATGGGTACCCTGCTTACAAGTTGGTGAGACATGGAGGCACCAGGCCTTTGTCTTCCTTTCCCACCCTTGCTTTCCCCATCGGCAGGAGGGGGAGCAGAACAAGTCAGGATGTGTTTTAGGCCTATTTTGGCCTTCCACAAAAGACTTTTAAAGCTCTGTAATGTGGGGATTTTTACAAGCTGTAATAAAGGATTACTGAGAAGACTTCTGAGATTCTCTGCCCTCTTAATTTCTGGAATTCCACTGCTAGAGCAGGAGTGGGGTTCGTTACCCAAGTGGCCCTCGCATCAAGGTGTTACAACAGTTTGCCACCTCTTATCCCCACCCTAACTACCAAGCTACCCCATGAACGTGGGCATGCACACCTACCTGTGCAAGCATTACAGCACACTCTTAACTCATACCTCCTGGCAGTGGGCTCAACCAGCCCATAAAGCTACCAAAGAGGAGCAACACAACAATCTCCAAAAGGAATTTTCTGTTCATCCTATTAGGGCAGTAAAGTGGTCTCATCCTTTTCACCTACCCTAATCTATCAGTCCCTCAAGAGTGTCTGTTACTGTATGACAATGAGAAAAGACACCTGCCCTAGTTCCTGACATCTCATGTATTTAAGTTTTGGGCTTTTTTTTTTT
>VWZI01003795.1:72010-82227 GCA_013396835.1 Psilopogon haemacephalus | reverse complement strand
TTGGGATTGCAGCGACCCAGGTGCAGGACCTTACACTTGGCCTTGTTAAATTTCATGAGGTTAGCCTGGGCCCACCTCTTTAGTCTGTCCGGGTCCCTCTGGATGGATCCCTGCCCTCCAGGAAGTCAACTGTGCCACACAGCTTGGTGTCATCTGCAAACTTGCTGAGGCTGCACTGATTCCTCTGTCTATGTCACTGACAAACATGTTAAACAGCACTGGTCCCAGCACATGGACCCCTGAGGGACATCACTTGTCACTGGTCTCCAGGTGGACATTGTGCCCCTGATCACTACTCTCTGTGAGCGACCATCCAGCCAATTCCTTATCCAGCGAGTTGTCCACCCATCAAGTCCATGTTTTTCCAGCTTAGTGACCAGGGTGTCATGTGGGACAAAGTCAAAGGCCTTACTCAGGTCTAGGTAGATGACATCAGTTGCCCTTCCCTTGTCCACTGCTGCTGTGACTTTATCATAGAAAGCCACCAAATTTGTTAGGCATGATTTGCCCTTGGTGAAGCCATGCTGGTTGGCATCAGGCACCTCTGCTTTGTTCTCCATCTGCCTTAGCAGAGCCTTGAGGAGGATCTGCTCCATGATCTTGCCAGGCACAGAGGTGAGTTTTGAGTGAGGAATTGAACTAATTTACAGTATCCTAACATCTTACTCTTCTTCAAGTGCTATATAGTAAAAAAAAAAACAACCTTTGAAAATGCTGCAAATAATAGATAGGTCTTAAAAATTAAGCTTGTCAATACTCTTTTACTTAATGAGGTTTAAAATTATAGTAGACCTTGAAATCAGTTACTAAGATAAATTCTCACTGAATTGCTTAGTCTTATGCTGAGAAAGTAATAGTTCAGATTTTCCATAGTTTTAAATGAGTGTTTAGATATGTGCTTATTTCTGATTATTGTAAACTAAAAGTCTGCTAAAATATTCACATATTGCATATTAATGTCCATTTATTCTTTGTCTCCTAGTATGTATTCATAATTACTGAATAAGTATGTGACTTAGTTGAAGCAATTAATGAGGCAGGAATTACAAAATATGTAGTTATTTTATTTCTGAAAAGCCCCACCCACAAACTATGTACTAACTAATTAGTTTTGGGTTCTAATTTGGTTGGGAAAATCTTCACAAGGATGCTTATAGGCAATTAATTAATTTAGGAGAATCATAAAATTGGAAAAGTTTAGCCACAAAATAGCTCTGCACCACTTATAAACAGGAAGCCTGGAGCCCTAGGGAAAGTTTGTTTTACTCATAGCAGTGGAGCAGAATTCAGAGATAGTCCCTGGCTTCCAGATCTTCCCTCACTCTAGCAGGGTGCTGGGAAAGAGGCAGACAAGCTCTGACCTGATCCTGGTTCCTCTTGGCACAGAGGTTTGCAAAGGTGCAGGCAGGATCTCTTGCATATGTGCAGAGAGCACAATGTCGTTGGCACTTTTCACCATGTTGTGAGGCACTTTCTCCTGGTAAACTTGACGCAGTTACATTTCCAGGTAGTTCAAGCCCAAAACATCAGGGCTAAGCTGGTCTGAAGCATGAGGCAGAGCAGAACACATTGTCCAAGCTGAGAGCAGTGAGGCAGAGCAGGTTGTCTGAGCAGAGCAGCACAACTAAAGGCTCCTTTGGCCACAGAGATTGACCAATTTGGCATTTGCAAAGCTGACCATAATAGGTGAACCCAGGGCATGCTTACCCTTGTTTGGGCAAAACAATAACAACTACCTAAACACTGTGGGTACCTGTTTATCACTTTGGGAGGGGATATAATGACCCAAGCCTTTGTTTTTGTCCTGCCCATGCTTCCCCCATCAGAAGGGTGGGGCAAGCCAGAACATCAAATAGGCTTATTAGCCTTCCATGACACTCACCAATAATAAACACTAACTAATCCTTGACATGTTTTAGGCCTTCCATGACAGTATGATGTGAGTTTTTATTTTAGTATAATTTCTAGATGCAATCTTTATATATATATATATATATATATATGTATATACACTAGATGTAATATCTTTATGTATATCTCTATCTATCTACCTATAATGTTAGTAACATCAGCATTTTTTTCACTTTACACCATCCCATGTTTATTGTAATTGTGAATCTGTGGTTTTGGTTCTTTTTTTAATCTCTTTGATTACTGAGAGGAGAGGTAAGGAAGAGTTTCACTCTTCTTGTGACTCCCATGTTCAGAGAGTTTCCCTGTTTCCTGGCCTGTACGTGAATTACAGGAATTTCCTCATACCCTTGTGGGCTACCTGAAAACTGTGTGACACACCTGAATGCCACCTGCCATGTGAGAATCTAACCCAAAGGATTTTCTGTAATTGGAACTTTGCCTTTGTATTGATGGGACAGTTGCAGATTGTAGCAGTTATTGGCCTTTTCCAGCCACAACACCGATTTTAAACACCATAGTATCTGCCTGCATTTCTCCTCATTGCATTTATTTTTCTCTGCTGTGTCTTACAGGGAGCTTTAAACTACTGAGCAGAAAGAAGCAGTATTTTGAATAGAGCACTTTTCTTTGATGTGCAAGCACTCAGCTTGCCAAACTTAGCAGCACTTCATGGGCAGCTGAAAATCTTATTCAGTCATGTGTGCAGAGCTAATTAATAATCTTTGCAGCACTCTTCTCAAATTTAAAGTATCAAAATTACAGTGACTACCCTGTGAATGAAGAGCTTTTACTGAGTGTATGTCCAGGAGCAGAGCTGAAGAAAACTGCTAGCCTTAAAAAAACAAAGAAAATATCAAATATACATTCCTCTATAGTCCGTGTCAAGTAAATATTTTAAATAATTGTTTGTGTGTTTGGAGCATAGACTATTCTGTTAATTTAAGTACTTTCCCCAAGCAATTCTATTTGTTTAAAATAATGTTTTGTTTCCCATTAAAAAGTAAGCATTTGCCAATAGCTCTGTAGAGTTACAATACTGTAATGAGTTCCATATGGCAGAACGGCTCTGATAACATTGTTTTCTTTAATTTTTGTTATTTTTGGAAGAAAATTAGCTTAATATAATAATTTTAGCATGTAGTGACTCAGTATCTTACGTTGTAAAGTTTTGTGGCCTTTGTCAAGTAGCTGGTAAGACTGGAGGCTTGTAGTAGCTCATTCTGGCTGTAACATGTATGAGTATATTCTATTAATGCAAATAAGTGCTAAGAGACCACCAGCTTAATTTTTAAATGAAGGTATAAAAATGTGGGTTTTATCCATCTAGACTGATACTAAGTTTTTATTTATTCAATATATAAACCATGCCAACATCAGATTGGAGAAGAGGAGACTGAGAGGTGGCCTCATCCGTGTTTATAAATATGCAAAGGGCAAGCATCAGGAGAATGGAGCCAGGCTATGTTTAGTGATATCTAATGATAGAAAAAGGGCAATGGGTGCAAGCTGGAGCAGAGAGGGTTCCACATGAACATAAAGGAAAACTTTTTCCCTGTGAGGGTGGCAAAACAGTGGGACAGGCTGCCCAGAGAATTTGCGGAGTTTCCTTCTCTGGAGACATTCAGAACCCTCCTGGACACATTTCTGTGTGACCTACTCTAGGTGATCCTACTCTGGCAGGAGGTCGGGCTCGATGATCTTTTGAGGTCCATTCTAACCCTTAATGTTCTGTGATTCTGTAATTATTCTGTTGGTGAGATATGCTGGAAACCTGTTTGTGTATGTGCTTACTGACAAATAGACTACATGTTTATGAAATCCAGGCCTTAAGGATGATCTGGGCATGCATTAGGAGACTACTGTTTTGATTTTAACATTGTGATACTTCTGTAGATCGGTGTAAACAATCCGAAAGTGCAACTCAGGGAAAATACACATAGGAAGTATTGCAAAATGAGCTTGTTTCTTTTTAACAGACCTTAAATCAAGAGTGTTTATTTGTAAGCTGACAGCGAGTATTTGCTTGCATACCTTTTGTTATTTTAAAGGCTTTTATGAACAGTACATCACAGTGCTAATGCCATTTGTGTTCAAATATCAGGTTCTAATGCTTTAAGCTTTCCAGAGACATAATGAGAAAAATGCTAAGAAAATGAAACATAGATCTTTCCTAATGAAACATTTTTGCAGGCATTCTGTGTCTTCGAGATGCCGTGATGTCCTGTTCAGTTGAAGGAGCACACAACTTTAATTGCGCGACTCATTCACTTTAAATATTTAATAATGCTTTTATTAGTTGCACTGAACCAGCGAAGTAAGATCAGTAATGTCTAGTGGTGGTCATCATTTTTATTCATCTAGGATTAATAAGCGTTATAATTGTAGACTGAGGAAGAAATATGAGTTAGCTTTGTCGTTTTGCCTGGGACTTCTGTGCACACTGGTGTGATTGGAAGGGATTATCTGAGCTCTGTTAAGCGTAGCTGATCACATTTAAGTATGCTGATACAGGCTTCCCAATCCTGATGCCTTATTCTTTGTATACAAGCAACTTCATGAAAGATACTAGTTTTGATTATTGAAAACNTAACTATGCCTATGGAGTCTTAGCATGTACTCACTGACGTGATAGATACAAAGTTTCCCAGTAGAGGAGGAGGAAAGAGTTGCCTTGCCATTGGCTGTTGATGCAAACTGCACAACACACTGCAAACACATGATCGTTGTGAAAGAGCTGCAAATAGACCTCCAGTCCCGGTGGAAGGCAGCAGGAAAAAAGGGACAATGGCTCTAAATCACCCCCTTAAATACACTATTTTGAAAGTGAAACTGGCCAATAGGCACTAGCACCCATTGTTTTGGCCAATGAATTAAAACTTCTGTCCCTAGGTGTCCACCCTGGCACTTGAGGGGCAGCACAAGACACCTGACTTGGTCATGTGCCAAGCACCCAGCTCTCAGGGCTTTGCTGGGGCCAAACCCTCCACTGTTCTGCTCATACCCATCAACTCCTGGACCTGCAACAGGAGGAAGAGAGCAGGGGTTTGAACCACAGGACTTTATGCCCTACCAGGACAATACTACATTTAATAGTGGGTCCTAACACTCTTAATTCCAGATGATTTAGTAACAAAGTATTAAAATTTGGAGGCTAAGTGGACTTGTTGTTGGCAGATTTTCTCATTCCCTTGTCAGTGGAATGAGATTTCAGCTGTTTTTACCAACCATTTTTCATATTTACTTACAACCTACACAAAAAATAAAGTTATTTAAAGTGGAGGATTTAATTTGAAGGTTTCATCCGGGTTCGGGCCGAATGAGCATTTGTAGACAACATAAGCCCCCTGGGCTCCGCTCTGAAGTAAATATAGATGATAACTTACTATAACTTTCTCGTTTGAATATTACAAATATGATGCCTTGCATGCTATTTACATTCTTGTGGTTTAATGGGAGGTGTAGTAGAGCAGAGTAATATCTGGTGCACTTTTCAATGTTTTGTTAAAACATCATTTTTTCCTCATCAGCAACTTATGCGGGAGCGACAGCAGATGGCCAGCCGCCCCTTTGCTTCTGTCGATGTAGCACTGGAAGTAGGAGCTGAGCAAACAGACTTTCTACGAGGGCCATTAGAGGTAGGAACAGTGGTGCTGACAAGGGACCATTGTGATTTGCATATTTATGTTGCTAGTCTCATCTGCATCTGCTTCTGAAACCAAGCAAGCATCTGATTACCTGGAGCTGACAGGTCTTAGCTACGTGTGTTGTGCCATTTTCGAGGTGCAGAGCTTTAATGGCTTGACGTGAGCTGTAACAAAAGCCACTGGAGAATCTATTAGCCTGGGCTGGAGTGACAGCCAGCTCACCTGGCAGTCCTCTCGTGATGGATGTGAGCTGAAGGAATGCAAGGCACAGGCATTAAGGAGGCAGCAAACCTCATGCTCGGTCCTTCGAGTACATAATGCACCCACTTAACATCTATCTTAATTAACAGAGATTACAGCAAAGAAACAAACAAACAAATAAATAAGGCAGCTGTGGGTCGAATTTCAGTCTTGTGTTTTGCATGTAGAGATTCAAGGAATCCAGAGTATACTGCATATTTTTGTTTGCACATAATGGCTACATTACTGCATTCTTTTATTGCAATTGCAGTACATTGGGAAAGGAATAATAATATGCAAAGCAATGTGATATTGGAATAGTGTAATAATGCATGAAATGGATTCTGGAAGTTTCCCCTGAAAATAGAGGGAGAATTACAATATCTGGATAATAATGAATATCTAATCTATATTGGGCTTCTGATAGATCATAACTCTCTATTTCTTTTATTTACCATGCTATGTTTACAGTTATTACTTTATCTTATTTATAGTGGGACCTGGGAATGAGGTGTGATGGCTCTGAAATCATCTAGGGTTGTACTTTTCTTTTCATCGCTGCCAATTCCTCTTAAATTCAAAGCTTCTCTTACTTTCCTCAATAGCCTCTTTCAATGGAAGATTAAATACACTCTATCAAATCTCTAAGGTTCACGGAGAAGTGAGCAATGGAAAAAAAAAAAAAAAGATTCAAAGCAGAAAGGAAAAAAATCAGCTCTTGAGTACCTATCAAATTGAGGTGCTCCATCCTTCTGCTGTATAGGAAGCAATCATGATTGTTCTTGCTGACATAATTTAAATACTTGGAATGGGTAGCACAAAAAAAATGCCCTGTCTCTTTGAAGGAGCTTTGCTATTTTCTGACCAAATACTAGGACCCCCACGTTCTTCACCCCTATCGCCATTCTTCTGTCTCCTCTTTTCTTGGAGCAGAATACCTCTCCAGGCCTGGGGACACATTGAATAGTTGTTAAAAGTTTTTTTTTTTTTAATTTTTTTTTTTTTAACTGTGATTTCATTGTTTCTGCACTGGTACATGGGAACGTTTTGTCTCCTGTCTTTGTGGAAGGAGGTAATGAGTGGGAGCTGAGGCATCCAAACTCTTAATTCTATACCTACTGGTTGTTTAATTCAAATTTAGAAGTAAGCACCACGAGTTAATTGCCACATTTTCTTGTCTCACCTCTTTTTGTTTAGCACTAAAAGAGGTAGATGCTAAAATATTTTAATTGCGTATTACAGTTTTTGTTAGCTTTTTCCTCCTAGCCTGGCGTTTTCTAGTGATTGTTCTGTATTTAGTATCCATAGTGCTTCTTCCTAATTAATACATAGCTATACACAGACTGAAGTCCGTGCAAAGCTTCCTTGGAATTATGATATACTAATCTAGACCAAAACAAAGTATTTGTCTGAAGATTAAAGTAATGTGTTTCGGGGTGTTGATTGTCCATTGTATGTTCTGTAAAAATTGTAGCAAGATTCCATTGCAAGTCTGTCTTCAGTTTGCAAAAGGGCACTGGAAGCTGTAGTTGCCATTTTGGTCTTCCTTCTCAACTCTCTTTTGGACTGGAGGGAATTTGGATCACACTTGGATCACGCAAGTATTTCTAAGGATGCAATGCTTAAACAATAGGATAGAAGGAAGTGGCTCCGACTTCATTTTGTTGTGTCAAGTTACAGTCATTGTGCTATTTTAATAATTCAGTGATACCTGATGCCATATGGGATCTTTTAAAGCTAGAGATCTTTCGGTAAAAGTGAGCAATATGCAGTAACTTCCTTCAAAGTTTTCCACTGGCATTACACTTCCACCGATAAGCCACAAGCTCCAGTTTTAATGGTGATCCACTGCATCCCCTCACCTCATCCTTTTCTTTACACTTCAATAACTCAGGCACTTCCACTGACACCGTATTGATTCATGAGTCCTTTGTGCATTGAACTGTTCCAAACATTACTGCAAGTTTCCTACTTGACTGCATAGTGGTACTGCTCCTTCTAATGTTGCCCACCTTACAGGGTGTTGCTTTTGTACGGCTGGTGTTCTGTGTTAATATTTATGGTCTGATACATGTGTCCACTTCTGGGCCCCTCAATTTAAGAAAGATGCTGAGGTGCTTGAATGTATCCAGGGAAGGGCACCAAGGCTGGTTGAGGGGGCTACAAGGAGAAGCTGGGAGTGTTCAGCCTGGAGAAGAGGAGGCTCAAGAGACCTTATTGCTCTCTATGACTATCTGAAGGGAGGATGTAGCCAGGTGGGGTTGGTCTCTTCTCCCAGTGACAGAACAAGAGGACACAGCCTCAAGCTGCACCAGGGCAGGTTTAGGCTGGATATTAGGAAGAAGTTCTTTACAGCAAGAGTGATTGGCATTGGAATGGGCTGCCTGGGGTGGGGATGGAGGCACCATCCCTGACGATGTTTAAGAGGAGGCTGGATGAAGTATTTAGAGCTATGGTTTAGTTAATTAGAAGGGTTAGGTGATAGGTTGGACTTGATTTTGTCAGAGGTCTTTTCCAGCCTGGTTAATTCAGTGGTTCTGGTATCTGTATGACTCTCTCCATGGGAAGCCAAATATGCTGTTTTATTAGCTTTTTTTTTTTTTTCGCTATTATTTGAAGTTATTTGTAAATACTCAGAACAACTGTTTCATTTCAGCCTCAGTTTGTGGTAGTAAGGCATTTTTTACCCAGTGTTTGGAAAGCATACCTAAACATAAGAGTATGGATAAGGTACTTAAAATGATTGCTTAGTTGAGATACTTACAACACAGCTTATAATATCTGAGTCTAATTTGCAACAGATTAAAACAACGTGCTGCAAATGTTACAGAGGAGTTGATTCTCTGTTATTTTGGGCTCTTTCTGCTTTGGAGTCTTTCCCAGCCAGTCTAACTTTCTTAATGTTTTGTCAACAAAATCGTGACATCAACTTCTTAAAAAAACACACCCTTTAATCTGCATCATATTCCTTCTGTGTCTTGTTCCCCGAGTGGTTGACAAGCCCTGGCAATAGCCTTTGCACTTCCCAATTTAAACTGTAGTTCTCATCAATATTTACCTCTTCAGGCTGCCCTTCTGTGCAACTGATTCACAACATGGCATTAACAAGTCTCATCTCATCCATTCTGTCAGGTTGGCCTTATATCAACTATTCAATATTGTCATCTTAAAGTTAACACAGAGGAAACTAAACTGATATTTTACCTTGTCCTCCATTATCTTGCTAACAGTAGTATTCTAAGTCTGTGGGGCAGTACCTGCGCCTGGTGTGGCATGATGTTCATGATACTGACCTTATAGAGTCATGACATGGTTTAGGTTGGAAGGGACCTCAAAGATCATCCAGTTTCAACCCCCCTGTGCCATAGGCAGGGACACCTCCCACTAGATCAGGTCGCTCAAGGCATCTCTCTCCAGGCTGAAATGCCCCAACTCTTTCAGCCTGTCCTCATAGGAAAGGTGCTGCAGCCCTCTCAGCATCTTGGTGGCCCTCCTCTGGACTCTCTCCAGCAGTTCCATGTCCTTCTTGTGTTGGGGGCTCCAGAACTGCACACAGTACTCCAGGTGGGGTCTGAGGAGAGCAGAGTAAAGGGGCAGAATCCCCTCCCTTGCCCTGCTGGCCACGCTTCTCTTAATGCAGCTCAACACACAGTTGCTGTCTGGGCTGCACTCACACTGTTGGCTCATGTTGAGCTTTTCATCACCCCCAACCCCCAGGTCCTTTTCCTCAGGGCTGCTCTCAGTCACTCACCACCCAGCCTGGAGTTGTGCTTGGGATTGTGCCCACCCAGGTGCACGACCTTATACTTGTCCTTGTTGAATGTTATGAGGTTGGCTTGGGCTCACCTCCGCAGCCTGTCTAGGTCCCTCTGGATGGATCCCTGCCCTCTATGAAGTCAACTGTGCCACACAGCTTGGTGTCATCTGCAAATTTGCTGAGAGTGCACTGATTCCTCTGTCCACGTCTCTGACAAAGATGTTAAACAGCACTGGTCCCAGCACAAGGATCCCATGCTAGCCCTCATCTGCTTCCATTGCACTTACTATTGAACTGCTTAGAAGTGACGAAATCTGCATGAGCTCTTAAAAGGGAAGGTGAAACTGGTGGTATAGCCATACATCAGTCCTCCTCCCTCTTAGGAAGAGCAAAGACAGCCTGAAGTTACTCTGATGGAGAAGGGAGGGCTGGAAGAAAGGAAGACGTTGAACCTCTGAATCCTAAGAGGTGAACAGCTAAGGGGGGGGCTACAGTGAAGTGGCCACTGTCCCAGGGGCAGGTGACAGGAAGAATTCCTGAGGTGCCCCTGTAAGCAGTTTCACAGCACAGGCTGTTAAGGAGCAGAGTAAGAAAACATAGAAACCCCCTGTCCAGAGAGAGTGAGACTATTTTGACGTTTTGTGATACCCACATAATTTTTT
>VWZI01003795.1:23212-57994 GCA_013396835.1 Psilopogon haemacephalus | reverse complement strand
TGAAAATCATATCTATAAATAGAGCCAACCAAACATCACAAACTGAATCTGCATTAAACACTCAAAAACCTTCTGTCGTGTACTCCTCTGTCGTACCTTTAGGGCTTAATCATGAAAGTTGAGTTGTATTCTCCCATCACTGTGTGAAGTTCTGGAGCCTCAAGCATGGGGACGTGGAACTGTTGGAGAGAGTCCAGAGGAGGGCCACAAGGATGATCATAGGGCTGGAACACCTCTGCTATGAGCACAGGCTGAGGGAGTGATTCTGTGAGTTTATGACGGCAAAAGCTGTAGCTGGATTTAGGGGAGCAGAAACGTAGTTTAGAGATACTTACCCCATTTGTTCTTTTCTATGACATTCAGAAACAAAGGTTGCATTGAGAAGAGTCATGAACATGATCAGAGGGCTGGAGCACCTCTGCTATGAGGACAGGCTGAGAGAGCTGGGGCTTCAGCCTGGAGAAGGGAAGGCTTCAAGGAGACCTTATAGCAATCTTCCAGCATCTGAAGGGGGCCTACAGGAAGGCTGGGGAGGGACTATTCATTCCTGTCATCCTTGTAATGACAGGTCAAGGAAGAATGGGTTTAAACTGGCAGAGGAGAGATTTAAACTGCATGTTAGGAGCAAGTTCTTCACAGTGAGGGTGGTGAGACACTGGCACAGTCTGCCCAAAGTTCACAAAGTCTTGTAATGACAGGACGAGGGGGAATGGGTTCAAACTGGCAGAGGGGAGATTTAAATGGGATGTTAGGAGGAAGTTCTTCACAGTGAGGATGGCAAGACACTGGCACAGGTTGCCCAGGGAGGTTGTGGCTGCTCCCTGCCTGGAGGGGGTCAAGGCCAGGCTAGATGAGGCATTGAGTGACCTGTTCTAGTGGGAGGTGTCCCTGCCTATGGCACAGGGGGTTGGAAGTGGATAATCTTTGAGGTCTCTTCCAACCTAAACCATTCTGTGATTCTATGATCACTTATTTGCTGAACTCGAGATGCTAAATGACAGGACAAGGGGCAATGGGTGAAAGCTGTGGCAGAGGAAGTTTCATGGAAATATGAGGAAGAATTTTTTCCCTGTGAGAGCAACAGAACACTGGAACAGGCTGCCCAGGGTGGGTTGTGGAGTCTCCCTCTCTGAGGGTATTCAAAAGCAACCTGGATGTGCTATTTTATGCTTAGTCTGATGAGTTGTTGTGGAACAGTGATTTGCATGAGCTGCCCAGGGAGGTGGTGGAGTCACTGTCCCTGGAGGTGTTCAAGAAAAGCCTGGATGGGGCATGTAGTGCCATGGTCTTGTTTATTGGCTAGGGCTGGGTGATAGGTTGGACTGGGTGATCTTGGAGGTCTCTTCCAACCTGATTGGTTCTATGAGTCTATGTATGGTTGAATGCAGAGTAACTACAAAAATGTATGTTTTAAAAATTGAAAGCAATTTGGTGGTTTTTTTTGTTTTGTTTTGTTTTGTTGATTTTTTTTTTTCTCAGTATACTTAAGTGGTAGTAGTAGTACTGCAGTCAGAATATATAATTTCCTTCTGTTCTAGTAGGAAACTTATGTGGCCAACATCTGTTGAAATGAATGCAAAGTATAGGGTGCTTGTTATGTGTCACCAGTTTATGACCAGTTTGCCACTATTTTGCAAAATAAATAAATTATTAGTAAGCTCCTCTAGCATAGATGTCTATGTCACTTCCTTATGTGAGGATGCAACAGCTCAAAGTGAAAAGGAAGCAAGGAGAGAACTAGATGGGGCACACGAACTATAGGAGAGCCTGAAGGAAAGCAAAAATTCACGTGGGGATATACAGGAAGATGCTTTGATACTCTGGGAGCAATAATTACATATCTGTAAAAATGTGAAAAATACACATCCATAAAGTGGCATGAAACTGCTTCTATGCCTCCCCTGATGTAACCTCTTCACTGACTAATATGTTGATAAAACTTACATAGAATCCAAATCGTATTATGCAAAGCCTAGACATACCGCTACAATTGGGATATGCACTGCATACAGCCATTGATATTTGCAACACCAAGTGGAATAAACCCCAGCACACTTGGTGTAGGGATGTGTGGTGTCATCCTTTGTTTTGTGTGATGTGCGTTTTCATAGGATCAGAATGGTTTAGCTTGGAAGGGACCTCAGAGATCTAGTTCCATTCCCCTGCCATAGGCAGGGACACCTCCCACTAGAATAGGTCACTCAAGATCTCATCCAGCCTGGCCTTGAACACTTCCAGGGAGGGAGCAGCCACAACCTCCCTAGGCAACCTGTTCCAGTGTTTCACCACCCCCACTGTAAAGAACTTCCTCCTAACATGCAGTTTAAATCTTCCCTCTGCTACTTTAAACCCATTCCTTCTTGTCCTGTCATTACAAGACCTTGTGAATAGTCCCTCCCCAGCCCTTCTGTAGGTCCCCTTCCAATACTGAAAGGCTACTATAAGGTCTCCTTGAAGCTTTCTCTTCTCCAGGCTGCAGAGCCCCAGATCTTGTAGCCTGTCTTCATAGCAGAGGTGCTTCAGCCCTCTAATCATCTTTGTGGCCTCCTCTGAACTCCCTCCAACAGTTCCATGTCCTTCTTGTGTTGAGGGCTCCAGAACTGCACACAGTTCTCCAGGTTGGTCTGATGAGAGCAGAGCAAAAGGGCAGAATCTCCTTTCTTGCCCTGCTGGCTCTTGCTGCAGCCCAGCACACAGTTGTTTTCTGGGCTGCACTCACACTGCAGGCTCATGTTGAACTTTTTGTCAACTCAGACCCCCAGGTACTTTTTCTCAGGGCTGCTCTCAGCTGTTTGCCACCCAGCCTGGATTTATACTTGGGATTTCACTGACCCAGGTGCAGGAACTTTACACTTGGCTTGTTGAATGTTGAATTTCATGAGTTTGGAGTTGCATTACTGTGGGAGAGGGCAAAGTCAGAAAAACTTGTCTAGGATTTGGGGTAAATAGTAGGGAAGTTCATGGAAGTCTGCAGACCAAGTAATATTTCAGCAATTTTACTGACCTAATTCTAAGGAACTTACATCTCCTGTAATACTTGGAATTGGTTTTCTTCAAAAGAGGTCCATTGTGTGAGATGAGATGGTTTGATCACAGACCTTTAGGTGTGCCATCGTAGCACACCTTGGAGATAAGGTCTGAAACCTTGAATTTATATTCTTTAGAAAGCCAGCACAGAAAGCAAAGGGGATGTCTGATGTCTTTACACTAATCTCTGCAATAGCCTTTGCTACCGTGGTATACTCTATTGCTGGGTTTCAAGATAGGTTTTTCAAAGAGCTTAAAATGTCCAGGTATATCATAGAACTGTGGTTGCCCTGAGGTGAAAACAGCACAGTCAACTCATTATAACTTCCAGACTGCGGGGCAACAGCTTCAAATTAACCAGGAAAGGCAGAAATCATTATTGAGAGATGCTGATTTAATGAAAGCTGGGACCAAATTAGAAATTTAAAAGCTCTTCTATACAATGAGTTCTATTGATCATTGTTTGGTACATCTTCTGTGTAAATTGTAGGGGGCTTCTGAATGCTTTCCCTTGCTTACCTCTGCCTTGCCCATTTTTAGCTCTAGCCAGCTTGTCTTCATTAGTATGCAGATCTTCTCCATGCACCGTTCTGTTTCAGCACAATGATCACTAAGATAATAACTCGGTAAGCACTTCTGACAGACAAATGCAGCTATTTGTTAGCTGAGCATTTGCGGCACCAAAGGCCTCAGCTTCTCATCAGCTGTTTTAGAAACTTCACATTAAACGGGAGCAAGGAGCTGATCTTTGTTAGGAGAGTTCATGTTAAGCTGTGATTGACTATTTTTACTTACTGACGTTGGATCAAGCAGTAAACCCAATCTGTAGAAAAATGCGTTCCTTGTGCACAATCAAATCATGGGTAATTTGAGTTGGAAGGAACTTTTTTGTAGTCATCTGCCAGTCAGAGAGACTGGGGATGAGCCAAAGCCCTGAACAAAGTCAAACTACCTTTGAGCAACTTGCTTAGAACCCTGTCGAATCATAGAATCAGTCAGGGTTGGAAGGGACCACAAGGGTCAGCTAGTTCCAACCCCCCTGCCATGGGCAGAGACCCCCTACCCTAGATCAGACTGTGCAGAGCTTCATCCAGCCTTGCCTTAAACACCTCCAGGGATGTGGCCCCAACCACCTCCCTGGGCAACCCATTCCAGGGCCTCACTGCTGTCATGCTGAAGAACTTTCTCCTCACATCTAATCTGAATCTTCTCACCTCCAGCTTTGCTCCATTCCCCCTAGTCCTGTCACTACCTGATAGCCTCAAAAGTCCCTCCCCAGCTTTTTTGTAGGCCCCCTTCAGACACTGGAAGGCCACAATAAGGTCGCCTTGGAGTCTCNTTCCAGGGCCTCACTGCTGTCATGCTGAAGAACTTTCTCCTCACATCTAATCTGAATCTTCTCACCTCCAGCTTTGCTCCATTCCCCCTAGTCCTGTCACTACCTGATAGCCTCAAAAGTCCCTCCCCAGCTTTTTTGTAGGCCCCCTTCAGACACTGGAAGGCCACAATAAGGTCGCCTTGGAGTCTCCTCTTCTCCAAACTGCACAGCCCCAACTCTTTCAGTCTGTCCTCATAGCAGAGGTGCTGCAGCCCTCTGAGCATCCTCGTGGCCCTTCTCTGGACACACTCCAGCATGTTCACATCCCTCTTGCAATAGGGGCTCCAGAATTGGACGCAGTACTCCAGGTGAGGTCTCACCAGGGCATTTTGTGTATTTCTAAGCGTGGCAATTCTGCAAACTCGTTGGCTTTCCCCTGTCCAGAGGTTTCACTGCCCTCATAGTGAAAAGCCTTTTCCTAATATCTCATTAGAATTCTTGCAGCTGTGTTCTGCCTCCCATTGCCTTATTATTGTGGAAAAAAAAGCATGGCATAGTCAGTCAGCAAAAAGGTCCCAGTAATGTTGTCTTTTTCAAACTGAACAAATCCTGAACTAAATGAACTGTCAGGCTTGCTTTTTAACTTATAGGCCACCTACATTTCTTTTGTTCATGAAAGTACCAGAGGTGGCTGCTTTGAGAGCCTTACTGAAGTCAAGGTTTACACCATCCACTGCTCTCTTGCACTGAGCCATCAGTGAAGGTAATTAGGTTGGTGAGGCAATCTTCATCTTTCACACATCCGTCCTGGCTTGTCCTGATCACTGGACAGTGGCAATTCTTCATAGTCTTCCCAGGGATGGTGGGAAGCAGTCTGGCTGACCAGTCTGAATTTCCCTGGTTCATGTTAGTACTCTTTTACCTACCAGGTTGTCTAAACAAACGTAACTCCTTTTCTCTAATGTGCTGTCTAGCCAAATGTAACTCTTTTTCTCTAATGTGCTTACTTTTCTTTTTTTGTTTGTTTGTTTGTTTTTTGGTTTTCATGCCTCAGGAAATAGGGTGGCCACTTTTTTTTTCTTATCATAACATCTCTTCTTAACCATAATAAATTTTCACTTGATATTGCTTTCATTTTGGATAGGGTAATTTTGACTAATTAAAAAATTCCCTGCCTCATCCTAAAGCCATCTTTTTCTTTCAGTCATTTCTTGACACATGTCAGTCCTTAAGTGTCTAGATTGTATATTTTAGGTCAGACAGGTGTGCTAACAAATTGACCCACACAAACCCCTTAAAAACATGAGCTGTATCTTATTACTGGCTCTGATTGTCAAGGTAGGGCAGAGTGAGTCAGCCTGGGTCAGTGCAATCCCAAGCACAACTCCAGGCTGGGTGGGGAATGACTTAGAGCAGCCCTGAGGAAAAGGACCTGGGGGTCTGGTGTGATGCAAAGCTCAACATGAAGCTGCAGTGTGAGTGCAGCCCAGACAGCAACTGTGTGCTGGGCTGCAGCAAGAGCAGTGTGACCAGCAGGGCAAGGGAGGGGATTCTGCCCCTTTACTCTGCTCTCCTCAGACCCCACCTGGAGTACTGTGTGCAGTTCTGGATCCCCCAACATAAAAAGGGCATGGAATTGTTGGAGCGAGTCCAGAGGAGGCCATAAAGGTGCCCAGAGGGTTGCAGCAGCTCTGCTATGAGTACAGGCTGAGAGAGTTGGGGCTTTTCAGGCTAGAGAAGAGAAGGCTTTGAAGAGACCTTGGAATGACCTTCAGTATCTGAAGGGGGCCTACAGGAAGGCTGGGGAGGGACTATTAACAGCGTCTTGTAATGACAGGACAAGGAGTAATGGGTTTAAACTGATGTTAGGAGGAAGTCCTTTCCAGTGAGGGTGCTGAAACACTGTAACGGGTTTCCCAGGGAGGTTGTGGATACTCCCTCCCTGGAGGTGTTCAAGGCCAGGTTGGATGAGGTCTTGAGTGACCTGTTCTAGTGGGAAGTGTCCCTGCCTATGGCCCATGGTTGGAACTCGATGATCTTTGAGGTCACTTTCAACCTAAATCATTCTATGGTTCTATGTTAGATTGCTAAGCCACATGAACAGAAGCGTCAGTGTGGTAAAACTATGCTCTAATTGCCTTCACAGCAGTTGTGGTCATGGAGCCTGATCCTCGTTTAGTGGTGCCCTTCCAATCTATCTTCTGGATAGTTTTAGCAATCACGTAGCGTTTGTTCTCATCTAACTGGCATCTCTTCTTTTTCTACTCTTCCGACAGATGAGTGATGTGTAATGACAATCATTGCTGCATATTAATTTGTAGCTGTGAATAACGTAGTTGTAGAGTGACAGAATAATTTGGGCTGAAAGGGACCTTAAAGATCACTTAGTTCCAACTTCGCTGCCATCACCTTCCACTAGAACAGGTGGCTCATGTAATGCGTGCCTTAATCTTTCAAACTAATCCACGTGCAGTAATGACACCTCGCCCTAGATCAAGCTGTCTAGAGCCTCATACAGCTTGGCCTTAAACACCTCCAGGGATGAGGCTTCCACCACCTCCCTGGGCAAACCATTCCAGGTTCTCACCACCCTCATGGTGATGAACTTCTTCCTGACCTCCAGTCTGAGGTTAGGTCCATTTCTAGCTTTCTTCCATTCCCCTCAGTCCTATCACTACCTGACATCCTAAAAAGTCCCTCCCTGGCTTTCTTGTAGGCTCCCTTCAGGTACTGGAAGGCCACAATAAGGTTACCTTGGAGCATTCTCCTCTCCAGACTGAACAGCCCCAACTCCCTCAGTCTCTCCTCATAGGAGAGATGCTCCAGCCCTCTGATCATGCTCATGGCCCTTCTCCAGTAACCTTCCAGCACATCCACATCTTAAATAATTAACAAAGAAAAATAATTAGTTGTTTAAACTATAAATGGAAAAACTCTTCTCTGTATATGATCTGATGTTACTACTGCAGACCACTGATCTACTCCTATAGTGATTTTAATCTGCAGTGAATATGATAATGGATTTATTGTTAGTATTGGTATCTTTTTTCCCTCAGTTGAAAGTTTCAGAGAAGTCAATGTATTAATTATGAGGAACAGGATGAATCTTCTAAAATTTGTATTCAGAAATTTGCTCTCACTAATTTCATGCAATCTTAAGCAGCTTGAAGTCAATGTGACACAAGAATTGATGCTGAACTGTCTCATCTCTAACAAATGGCGGTAATTAGCCATTTTTCAAGCGAAGTATAATATATCTCAGATAAGAAAGTTCATATTTCATTCAGTGTCCATTACCAGAGATGCAAGGCCAAATGAACTCTCACGTTACACTCCTTTGTAAGCTCTTCTGTTGCAGGGTGTGATGTTAAAGCCATGTTTGTGAAGTTTTAAGAAAGGAAACTTTTGAATATCATTGGCTTTAGTGAGCAGTCAGCATTGGTATTAAATTTGATACAGACTAAGGGATTAAAGTCTGTACGTCCTGGTTGTCTTTTCTGTCTCATTGTTATTATTGGAATGGCAGTTTAGTTCATCTCTTGTCCTTTTCACTGTGACTCCAACAGTATCAGCTTTGTCTTTGTGTTACTTCTAAAATTTTCACTATTTAAAATTTCTTCCTACTTACAATCATAGAATCAGTCAAGGTTGGAAGGGACCACAAGGATCATCAAGTTCCAATCCCCTTGACATGCCCAGGGACACCCTACCCTAGATCAGGCTGCCCACAGACTCATCCAGCCTGGCTGCAAACACCTCCAGGGATGTGGCCCCAACCACCCCTTGGGCAACCCATTCCAGGCTCTCACCACTTTCAAGGTGAAGAACTTCCTCCACATGTCCAGTCTGAATCTGCCTGCCTCCAGCTTTGCCCCATTCCCCCTAGTCCTGTCGCTACCTGACAGCCTAAAAAGTCCCTCCCCAGCTTTTCTGTAGGCCCCCTTCAGATACTGGAATGCCACAAGAAGGTCACCTTGGAGCCTTCTCTTCTCCAAACTGAATAGCCCCAATTTCCTCAGTCTCTCCTCACAGCAGAGGTACTCCAGCCGTCTGATCATCCTTGTGGCCCTTCTCTGGACACACTCCAGCATGTCCACATCCCTCTTGTAACAGGGGCTCCAGAACTGGATGCAGTACTCCAGGTGGGGTCTCATCAGGGTGGAGTATAGGGGGAGAATCACCTCCCTCGAATTGCTGGCCACACTTCTCCTGATGCAGCCCAGGATCTGGTTGGCTTTCTGGGCTGCAAGTGCACACTGCTGACTCATGTTGAGCTTCTTGTCCACCAGCACTCCTAAGTACCTCTGAACAGGGCTGCTTAGTCACTGCCCAGCCTGGATTTGTGCTTTGGGATTGCCTCGACCCAGATGAACCTATCACTGCCCCTGTAATATGGAGAACTTGGAAATGATTTATGCAGTGAGAATGAGGCTTCCCACCTTGAGTGGAGATCCAAATCTTTCACTTGCATGATTACATTGGTCTGAGGTTCAATATCAATCAGCTACTGTTGATTAATACCACGAGGAATTTTGTCCTGGTCTCTAAAAACAGTGAATACATTGAGTAGCTGGTAAACAAAATTGATTCCCTTTACCCAGCACAAATAGAGGGTGGAAAGTCGTGAAACAATGAGCAATGGAGTGAGTAAAAGTGGTGACCTAAGTCAAATCCTGCACATTGCAGTAGCTTTGATAAGTGAGGTATCTATACAACTATTGCAGAGCAGCAGAAGGGAGGACATAAATGTACCTACTCTTTATGCAAAACACTCCTGTGTGATAATAAAATGTGCATGGCACAGGTGAGTAAGAAAGGTGGTGCATTTTGGAAAGGGGATCACAGGATGTTAGGGGTTGGAAGCAACTCAAGGAGATCATCAAGTCCAACCCCCTTGCCAGGGCAGGACCATATGATTTAGCACAGATCACAGAGGAACACATACAGATAGGCCTTGAAAGTCTCCAGGGAAGGAGACTCCACAACCTCTCTGTGGAGTCCATTCCAGTGCTCTGTGACCCTTACAGTAAAGAAGTTCTGCCTTGCATTGAGGTGCAACTTACATCCATTGCTTGTGCTGCAACTTACATCCATTGCTTGTGCTGCAACTTAGATCCATTGCTCCTTGGGATAGCGGTAAGAAGGCTGTGGAGCAGCTGTCGTTATGGTGCTGGGAGCATGCACACAAGTGAGTAGTACTACAGTTGCAGTGTGCTGCTACCTAGGTCCATCAGCTTGAAAAAAATGGACATGCACCAGTTTATTCTGCTCTGTGTGGGACTGAGCATAGAATTAGTCAGGGTTGAAAGGGACCACAAAAATCATCTAGTTCCAACACCCCTACCATGGACCTCACTGATGTTAAGACATGATGTAGGCTTATTCACAGGAAGACTATACTACTGTTTGATTTCTCATATGAGAATATAACTCTCACTATATACTTTGGTGTTCAACTTCTAGAAAGTTAAGATTAAAAAGCAGAATTAATACATGTCTGATTATGTTCAGTAGCCTCTTACTGAAAATAGTCAGTCTTGCCTAGCATTTTTCCATGTGTTTCTTTAATAACTGTTTGCTAGGAACTTCAGCCTTGCACAGAATAAAGTGGGGGAGAATATAAGTGCTTCCAGCCTTTTGAAATCCCTTAATCTGAATTCCTGATAAGACTTTGTTAGTGATTCTGAGAAGAAAACCCAAGTAACTTCTTAAAAGGAGAGAGAAAAAAAATCTTGTTAATCCGTTTACATGAAGATAATCTATAGACCTTTTTCAAGGATTAAAGGTTTCCTGTAAAAATGAATACGTATTTTCTTCATAAATTGCAGTGCCATTTAAACAGGGGTTATATTTGAACAGCTACTTTTCTTCTTAAGACTATTGCAACTACTGCTATAGTATCGATTCATGTGGCAGAGTCAGGAAGTAGGACAAATACGTTACATGACTTAAGCACAGATCAAAATTAAAAGGAATTTAAAAGAATGAGGTAACCTTTGTAGTAGGAACAAATATTCCTGTTGTATGAATGCTACCTGGAGTGTCCTGTTGAGTTGTTCACATGTGGACACATGGCCCAGACAGCCAACCGTGTCCTGGGCTGCATTAAGAGAAGCACTACCAGCAGGGCAAGGGAGGGGATTCTCCCCCTTTACTCTGCTCTCCTCAGACCCCACCTGGAGTACTGTGTGTAGTTCTGGAGCACCCAGCACAAGAAGGACATGGAACTGTTGGAGAGAGTCCAGAGGAGGGCCACAAAGATGCTCAGAGGGCTGCAGCAGCTCTGCTATGAGGACAGGCTGAGAGAGTTGGGACTTTTCAGCCTGTAGAAGAGAAGGCTTCCAGGAGACCTTATAGTATCTGAAGGGGGCCTACAGGAAGGCTGGGGAGGGACTATTCACAAAGTCTTGTAATGACAGGATGAGGGGGAATGGGTTCAAACTGGCAGAGGGGAGATTTAGGCGGGATGTTAGGAGGAAGTTCTTCACAGTGAGGGTGGCAAGACACTGGCACAGGTTGCCCAGGGAGGTTGTGGCTGCTCCCTCCCTGGAGGTGTTCAAGGCCAGGCTGGATGAGGTCTTGAGCGTACTGAAATAGTGATTTATCTTCAATAAAGATACAGTATAACAGAAGCCATAAAGTAGAAACACACTGTCCCTGCCTATGGCAGGGGGTTGGAACTGGATGATCTCTTAGGTCTCTTCCAAACTAAACCATTCTATGATTCAAAGAAAATTAACCCCATTGCACTTCCTTTTCCCTTCCTTTATGACACGAAGGTGAGGTATTTACTGGACTAATTGTGCGGCCCAAGATGCTTTTGAAGTCATGGCAAGGCCCCAGTTTACCTTATTTGTGAGTGTCACAATTAACTAAATGAGGCTCTTCCAGTATCGCCGAAGAGTCATTGCTATAATCTAAGTGCTATTTGTGGTGTGTGGAGTCAGGCTCCCTACTGTGTGAATGTCCTTTCGCTGATTTCTGGTCTTGCATTATTTAAGTAGTAAATTCTGTACGGTGCCAGATGAGAACCTTTGAGGGAAAGCAAATATTACGGTGATTCAGTATTTCAGTAGCCTTGTAGCTCTTCGAAACAGCCTATTAATAAATGATGCTTATTTCCATCTTTACGCATGAAAATGCTTCCCGTTTATTAGTAGTTTTCCATCCCACTTTACACACAGGAAAACTGACAAATTGGAAGCCAGTCTAGGTTGGTTTTGCTCTCTACCCAGTGACTTACTCATAAATGGCAGTATTTATACTGGCCCTCACTATCTTCAATAAAGATACAGTATAACAGAAGCCATAATGTAGAAACACAGAAACATTCAGAATCCCTCAGGATCACCTAGTCCAGCCCTACTCTACAAGGTTTGCCTGAAACCATATCCCCACATCCAACCATAGCAACATATCCAAATGACTTCTAAACACATTTAAGGTTGGTGACTCCATCACCTCCTTCGGCAGCTCATTCCAATGCCTGACTACTCTTGCTGGAAAAAAAGTAGTTTCTGATATCTAGTCTAACTCTATGTAGTTGCAGCTTGAAGCCATTCCCTCTTGTTTGATCAGTAATTACCTGTGAGAAGAGACCAGCACCAACCTTTCCACAACCTCCTTTCAGGTAATTGTAGACAGTGTTGAGATCTCCCCTCAGCCTCCTCTTTTTCAGACTAACCATCCCTAGCTCCTTCAGTAGTTCCTTGTAAGATTTATTGTCTGGGCTCTTCCCCAGCTTTGTTGCCCTCCTCTGCACTCTTCTCTGGCACTTCCACATCCCTCTTGCAATGAGGTGCCTAAAACTGAAGGCAGCAATTACCGCAGCTTTTTCTGCAGATACAAGGCTTGACTAGAAGCCATTCAGAAATTTTGTCAATTTCACAACACCACATGAAGTCTTGGTGTTAAATTCCTCCCAAAAGATTTTGCTATTGCAATGCTCTTTGCTGTCTGTAGCAATCCATTTTTAGATACCTGACTCAACTGTATCCAGAGCTATGTATGGAGCAGAGCCAACAGAGAATACTGCAAAGGGACTCCTCCAGAAAAGTACCTGAAACAGAAAACTTCTGTCAAGTCAGGATTCATGTCTCAGTAGAGCTTCCTGGGGTTAGTTGCTCATGCTTCTGCTTTCAAGAACAGAGCATATTTATGTTTTGTGCTGGAGTTCAGCCCTAAAATGGGGTCTGAAAAAAAATAGCTGGGTGTTACAAGTCGTCATCATCTAACAGTCAAAGAATCATTTCTGTGACCTGAATGTGAGGCTGTGGGCTCTTCTTGTCTTTTACTGCCATAGCTGTGACTCTGCTGTTGTAGAGAGAGGGGTTCTTGGTCTCACAAGCTTGGTGGGAAGATGAACGTTGGCCTAGACTACTGTCCTGCGACACGGAAAATATTTGGTATGGATTTTCTCATCTGAGCACCAGGCGGTGTCCAAGCCTTTAATCCCATTGTACTGATGCAATGCATAGTTCATGAATTGCTCTTTGAAGGGGAATCAAACTTTGTCTCGCACCCTACTAACATATTAATAACAGGTTCCAAATCTGTGCTTTGTCCTGGCCCAAATCGATCTCGATTTTTTTTTCATTCTTCTATAGGAAATCTCAGCAAAGGAATGTTAAATTTGGTGTTCCTGCCTGTGCTTATGCAAGACATAAATGTGGAAAGCATTTAACTCTACATGTGTGACTGTTTCTCTGTATATGAACAGGAATTTATCTGATTTTGGACTTATGGGGGGCAGTGATATAGGACAGTTTTTGTGGTTTGCTGCGTTTCTTCGTTTGTTTGGGGTTGTAAAGGGTTAAACCTACCTGGAGCCTTATCCTGAGTCCTGCCTGGGGGTGATTTGGCCTGCCCCCAGGTGTCCTGTTTAGCGCCTCCTCNCCAAGGGGTGGTCCGACCTTCCCCCAGTTATCATGGTTAGTCACTTCCTGCTAAGGACTTTACTACAAAAGGGGGGGCATCTTGTCTTCTCTTTCTCTCTCTCTGGTCCTGCCTGCCTGACCAGCTCCTTGCTGCCCTGCTGCCGGATCACCACGTGCTCCCCAGCAAACACGTGAAAGGATGCCACCATTTTCTTTTCTGGGACTCTAACTAACCCCATTTTTACCATAAAATCCTGCATCCTGCTTCATCCACCATCAAATCATCAATCCCAGTGTTTGGACTCAACTCCCATTTCACGGGTTGTATTCTGTTGTTGTGTATTTTGCTCCCTTTCCCCCTTTATCATCTGTAATCCCCCTCATTCTCCATACCCTGTATTCTTGTTCCCTTTTCCCCCCACCTTCTGTAAAACCCCTTTACCTCCTATTTATTGTTAAAGTTTATCTCTTTTAACTTCAAAATCAAATTGAGTATTTCTTGGGCTTTTGAGCTCAGGGGGGCTAGCTTAAACATAATACAGTTTATAGTTTGTTGGGGGTTTTTTTGTTTGTTTGGGTTTTTTTGTGGTGCTTGTTGTTTTCTTGTTTTGTTTGAGTTGTTTTTTTTTTTAAGGATGGGAGATGGATTGAAGGAAGCACAGGGCAAGCAATTTAGGTATCTAAATTGTGCTCACCTTCTGTCTAGCCACAGCTGACCCTTTTGGACCTGGATCTACGGTCTTCTACAATGATTAACACCTTCACTTGTTCTTATGGACCTATTGGAAACAAGTCATCAACTTGAGCTGTGATAAATTTAAGAGCCATTACAGTTTGTTTAGATTTCATCTAGTAAATGATCTCCAAGTCTTGTAAAAATAGTTTTATTAGCACTTGTAGATTTAATAGTCTTTTAACAGTTGTTCAGTAAATTGAGTTCTTCACATTGCATAACACGTTTCCCAGACTGAAAATTGTTCTGAAGCTCTTCTCTGAACGTGATGCCACTCTCCATATATTTTTTGTGTGTGTGTCTTCCATGTTTGGGCTAGGATTGGAGCCAAAGAATGAAATCTAAGAGTTGATCATAAGCTGCTATAGCTTTGTTAGTGCAGCCTGCTTGGTAAGGCTCTGGTGAAAAATGAACACAGCTTTGCAAATGCTGTATAAAAGCATCACTGCACTCATCTGTTACTGTTTCCTTGTTCCCTCTTAAGGATGAATTACGGTCTGTGTCTGCGTAGAACTTTGTATTCAGCTGTACTGTGCTGCATACATCTTCCTTAAAGTTGTTGTGCTACATATTGTCTATCAATGGTAAATAACAATTTCTTACAGATCAATGTTATTTATAATCTGCAAGCTTTATTAGAAAAGCTTTTATTACCCTGTAATGATTAATGGATTGTACAGAGTCAAACATCGTTTGTTGCAGGATGCCAATAGAAACACTGGTTGATACTTCATCATTAATACAATTTATTGGAACCTGCCTGTATTTTAATGTATATAATTACTTGGATCAGTCAATTGTGGTGTTGGTCTGAAAGTAAGATCTGCTCATGGTTTCTTGGTGGTAATGCTTTGCAGCCTTTCTGTTGTGATGTAGTCGCAGATGCATTTGTAACTTGGGAAGCATTTAAGATCATAGAATTATAGAACGGTTTAGGTTGGAAAGGACATCAAAGATCATCTAGTTTCAACTCCCTACCATAGGCAGGGACACCTCCCACTAGAATAGGTCACTCAAGGACTCATCCAATCTGGCCTTAAACACCTTCACGGAAGGAGCAGCCAAAACCTCCCTGGGCAATCTGTGCCAGTGTTTCACCACCCTCACTGTAAATAACTTCCTCCAAACATCCAGTTAAAACCCATTCCTCCTCATCCTGTCATTACAAGACCTTGTAAATAGTCCATCCCAGTCTTCCTGTAGATTCCCTTCAGATACTGGAAAGCCATTCCAAGGTCTCTTAGAAGCCTTCTCTTCTCCAGGCTGCAGAACCCCATCTCTCTCAGCCTGCCCTCATAGCAGAGCTGCTGCAGCCCTCTGAGCATCTTTGTGGCCTCCTCTGGACTCTCTCCAACAGTTCCATGTCCTCCTTGTGTTGTGGGCTCCGAAACTGCACACAGTACTCCAGGTGGGGTCTCACGAGAGCAGAGTAAAGATGTGAGACAGAAGTTCAACTAATGAGTGGAGTAAAGATGTGATACAGAATTTGAACTAATAAAGTAAGGCCACATTTCTTGATTTCTTGATAGAAAAGTTCTTCCAAACATATTTGTTTGTAATTCAAAACTGAATCATGAAGTTTTTCACTAAGCTTACAACATGCCAGGGTGAGGAGTGGAAAGAGAGTGCTTTTCAAGTTCTCTATGCTATTATTTTGTTTTGGTGAATATAGATAGGGTTATTTTTTTTAACCTTCTGATAAAAGTTATAATGGATATAAAAACTCTTAATTGGAAATATTTTCCTTCCCTCCTCCTAAAAGAAAAACTCAGATGTCATAATCCTCCTGTATCTTCCAGGTATGAAACACTTCCTGACAGTATTGAAAATAGCCATTTGAGTCCTCACATTGTAGCTGCATGAGGTTAGCTTCGGTAATGAAACCAGATGAAGAAGTTTCCATCTCTGATTGCCTCTTTATTTGTGTCAGTATGGCTGTGGATCAATACAGTGAAACACTGAAACAGCCTGGTTCCAAAAGTAATCCTCCAGGCAAAGAGTTATTTCTGTTATTACCAAAGGCTCTTCGAACATGGTCTAAATAATTCTCTATTTGACAGGATTTTTGAACTGAATGTTTAGAGGCTTCTGCTGTATGTCTGCAGTGTTAGAGTGCTAAGGCATACCTGTTCTTGCAGTGGTGCTTCTGAAATGGGCTTCTGTAATCGGTCCATGCTCTGCTTTATGCTCACAGCAGTTTAGGGCATTCCAAAACGGTCATGAAAAGAACAGAGTGACTTTCTGAAACTTGTTATCCCAGGCTGTTCCTGGAACAGTAAGAGCAAATGGATCTCAGAAAATCCAGTTAAATGTTCTCAGGGACAGAAATATCAGACTTGTAGAAAACAAGGATTTTTTTTTTTTTTTATTTTTTTATTTGAAGCCAAAGTAAAATGTTCTGCTGTGAGCCTGACTTGAAGCTGAAATACTTCTTTGCTGATGAAAAAAGTTTGGTGTGAGCAGTAATGCTATGTGCTGTTATGTATTCGGTTGGTCAATATCTATGCTCAGCCTGCTGCATTTTCCCACTGGAAGATCAGTCTGCTAGCTCTAGGATAGGCTTAGTCGATGGATTCCTTTTTTTTTTTGCTAGCAGAAATAATCCAAGGTTGCTCCCATAAGGAAAAAAAAAAACTTGTGAGGCAAAACACAGACAGCCTTTCATGCAGTAAAACAGGAGCTGGCAAGGAAGACTCTGACCTATTTTGGAGGTGGCGTTTCAAAGACTTTGCTGTTGAACTTTTTCTTTTACTACATCAGTTCATGTTATTAAAGGAAAGCTAAAAACTCTTTTGAGACCTTCGAGCTTATTGCTGCTTGTATGGAACTGTGGCTGATCTTTCCCGAAGCCACAGACTACAGAAGGGTATTAATGCAATTGTTGCCTTGAAAGATAAAGTGATTTTGATCAACTAATGAACATACTGCACACTAGTGTGAGGTAGGTGCATTAACATCTTAATGTAGCTTAACCAGTGCTGTTTAACATCACATAACCAGTGCTGTTTAACATAACATAATGTAGCTTAACCAGTGCTGTTAAACATCTTTGTCAGTGACATGGACAGAGGAATCAGTGCATTCTCAGCAAGTCTGCAGATGACACCAAGCTGTGTGGCACAGTTGACTTGCTAGAGGGCAGGGATCCATCCAGAGGGACCTGGACAGGCTGCAGAGGTGTGCCCAGGCCAACCTCATGACATTCAACAAGGACAAGTGTAAGGTCCTGCACCTGGGTCGCTGCAATCCCAAGCACAAATACAGACTGGATGGTGAGTGACTGGAGGGCAGCCCTGAGGAGAAGGACCTGGGGGTCTGGGTGGATGAGAAGCTCAACATGAGCATGCAGTGTGCACACACAGCTCAGACAGCAACTGTGTGCTGGGCTGCATTAAGAGAGGCATTACCAGCAGGGCAAGGGAGGGGATTCTCCCCCTTTACTCAGCTCTTGTCAGACCCCACCTGGAGTACTGTGTACAGTTCTGGAGCCCCCAGGACAAGAAGGACATAGAATTACTGGGGAGTGTCCAGAGGAGGGCCACAAAGATGATCAGAGGGCTGGAGCACCTCTGCTATGAGGACAGGCTGAAGGAGTTGGGGCTTTTCAGCCTGTAGAAGAGAAGGCTTCAAGGAGACCTTATAGTAGCCTTCCAGTATCTGAAGGGGGCCTACAGGAAGGCTGGGGAGGGACTGTTCACAAGGTCTTGTAATGATAGGATGAGGGGTAATGGGTTCAAATTGGCGGAGGGGAGATTTGAATGGGATGTTAGGAAGAAGTTCTTCACAGTAAGGGTGGCAAGGCACTGGCACAGGTTGCCCAGAGAGGTTGTGGCTTCCCCATCCCTGGATGTGTTCAAGGCCAGGCTGGATGAGGTCTTGAGCAACCTGATCTTGTGGGAGGTGTCCCTGCCTATGGCAGGGGGTTGGAACTGGATGATCTTTGAGGTCTCTTCCAACCTAGACCATTCTATGATTCTATGATCCTCAGTGACAATAGCCTTTATGTTCACCAGTGCTTGACAGACCCGAGCACAGGTGGACTTTGGCAGGTGCCCACTGCAAGCATGCTGGAATACTCTTGGTTTCAATCCCTTGTTTGCTCAGTGAAGTAAAAGGCTGATGGTATATCAATTTCCAAGCTGTTGCAAGTACGTATATTATAATTGTAGACAGAGATTGGCATGGTTCCTAGAGGTAAAACTTTATGCAGATTCATGCCCTCTTAAATAGCTCTGCCATTTTAGCTTGTTGTTATAATGTCAGTTCTTCATTGTACATGGGAAGTGTTCACTGAAGTTCAGTGAATATTTGATCTTGCTAAGGTCCTTTCATAAGAATGTTCATTTTTTTCTTCCCCCTAGCTGACAGCTTCCTTGAAGCCATTAAGGCACTGTTGGTTCATATCATTTTTCAGAGGCTCCAAGGAGACTTTTTTTTTTTTTTCTCCTTAAAACTTTCCTTCTTCACAATTACCATCAATCAACCTAAGACTTCAGAAATGGGATGGAGAAAGTATAGCATGGGCTGAACCACTCCTTTACCCCAAAGCAACTTTGTGTCCCTTCACTCTGCTTATGAACCTGTGAGCAGAATTCTAGTCTCTGCTTTTTATTATTTGTCAGCATCTGGACATCAACCTGTTCAGATGTGCTGAAGTGAAATGTAGTGAATTCTACTACATGTAGTGTATTTGCTAGCATGCATGACCTACCAGACCCCGTGAAGTATTTTAGGCTGCAGAGGTGGGCACAAGCCAACCTCATGAGGTTCAATAAGACCACGTGCAAGGTCCTGCAGCTGGGTTGAGGCAATCCCAAGCACAAATTCAGGCTGGGCAGTGAATGGCTGGAGAGCAGCCCTGAAGAGCGGGACTTGGGGGTGCTGGTGGACAAGAAGCTCAACATGAGGCAGTAGTGTGCACTTGCAGCCCAGAAAGTCAACCAGAGCCTGGGCTGCATCAGGAGAAGTGTGGCCAGCAGGTGGAGGGAGGTGATTCTCCCCCTATACTCCGCAATGGTGAGACGCCACCTGGAGTACTGCATCCAGTTCTGGAGCCCCTGTTACAAGAGGGATGTGGACATGCTGGAACATGTCCAGAGAAGGGCCACGAGGATGCTCAGAGGGCTGCAGCACCTCTGCTATGAGGACAGACTGAAAAAGTTGGGGCTGTTCAGTCTGGAGAAGAGGCGGCTCCCAGGTGACCTTCTTGTGGCCTTCCAGTATCTGAAGTGGGCCTATGAAAAA
This sequence comes from Psilopogon haemacephalus, assembly GCA_013396835.1. Lineage (NCBI taxonomy): Eukaryota > Metazoa > Chordata > Aves > Piciformes > Megalaimidae > Psilopogon > Psilopogon haemacephalus. Next base: position 38,796 of record VWZI01003795.1, on the reverse strand, counting down.
GCTGGGGAGGGCCATTTTAGGCTATCAGATAGTGAAAGGAGTAGGAGGAATAGAGCAAAGCTGGAGGTGGGGAGATTCAGATTGGATGAGAGGAGGAAGTTCTTCCCCATGAGAGTGGTGAGAGCTTGGAATGGGTTGCCCAGGGAGGTGGTTGGGGTCCTATCCCTGGAGGTGTTTAAGATCAGGCTGGATGAGGCTCTGTCCAGCCTGGTGTAGTGTGAGGTGTCCCTGGGCAGCAAGGGGGTTGGATCCTTGTGGTCCCTTCCAACCCTGACTGATTATGTGGTTTTAACTGAGTTGGCCAGGAGCAGCACTGAGCAGTGCATCTTTCTCAGCGTTACTAGAAGCATGGAGTCAAGTCTAATGCTGCAGCAGGGAAGCATCTGTAATGGAACACGCTGCCAGTGGCAGGAATGAATACTACTGCTAAATGCTTTCTGTGTAATCAATGGAAAAATTGAGTTACAGGCTACTTTAAATTATTTACAGAAGAATTTAGATTTGCAAATTTATTACAAGTTCTTGAAAATTCAATGCTAAAACGAGCCATTAGACACAAGTTAGCTAGCTGTCTGAAATGAAATTAGGTGATAAACAAGCCAGTTTCCTGCTGTAAATTGGCATTCGTGACAACTAGTTCTCATAGGCACCTGAGCCCATTATTCTTGACACTTCATAAAGTGGCAGTTGATAGTAATTTGTATTGGCAGGCTCTTATTGAATATAATTTCTCACCAGGAACAAGCTAATCAATTTATTAATCGTAGCGTTGCTCAAGTTTGGGTTTGTGTTGCTCCATCATTCAGAAAATTGACTGTTAATGTTGGTTTTGATTAATATAACTTAAATTCCTTTTGCCTTTGTTGTCTGAATTGCCACGCTTAGACTAATTAAATAAGTGTTAAAGCCTTCTGAATTACTTGCAAAACAGAAAGCTATTGAGAAGAGATGCAATCCAGAGGGACCTTGATAGGTGGGTCCAAGCCGACCACCTGAAGTTCAACAAGACCAAGTGTAAGGTCTTGTATCTGAGTCAAGGCAATCTCAAGCACCAATATAGGCTGGGCAGTGACTGGCTTGAGAGCGGCCCTGAGGAGAGGAACTTGGGAGTGCTGGTGGATGAGAAGCTCAACATGAGCCAGCAGTGTGCACTTGCAGCCCAGAAAGTCAACCAGATCCTGGGCTTCATCAGGAGAAGTGTGGCCAGACGGATGAGGCGAGTGATCCTCCTCTTCTGCTCTGCCCTGGTGAGACCCCACCTGGAGTACTGCATCCAGTTCTGGAGCCTCTATTACAAGAGGGATGTGGACATGCTGGAGTGTGTCCAGAGAAGGGCCACAAGGATGATCAGAGGGCTGGAGCACCTCTCCTATGAGACAGACTGAGGGAGTTGGGGCTGTTCAGTTTGGAGAAGAGGAGGCTTCCATGTAACCTTATTGTGGCCTTTCAGTATCTTAAGGGGGCCTACAAAAAAGCTGGGGAGAGACTTTTTAGGATGTCAGGTAGTGATAGGACTGGAGGGAATGGAACAAAGCTAGAAAAGGGTAGATTCAGACTGGATGTTAGGAGGAAGTTCTTCAGCATGAGAGTGGTGAGAGCCTGGAATGGGTTGCCTAGGGAAGTGGTGGAAGGTCCATCCCTGGAGGTGTTTAAGGCCAGGCTGGATGAGGCTGTAGGCAGCCTGACCTAGTGGGAGGTGTTCCTGCACATGTCAGGGGGGTTGGAACTTGATGATCCTTGTGGTCCTTTCCAACCTTCACCAATTCTGTTTCTATGATTCTAAGTAGGAAGAAATTTTAAATAGTGAAGATTTTAGAAGTAACACAAAGACAAAGCTGGTACTGTTGGAGTCACGCTGTCCTTGGGCATGGCAGGGGGGTTGCAACTTGATGATCCTTGTGGTGCCTTCCAACCTTGACTGATTCTATGATTAGGTATGCTAAATTGAAATGCACACAAGTCCTAATTCTACTATACTTACCATTATGCAACACTTCAAAACAGCATGTTTAGTCTTGAATTCTTCTTGAAAAGACCTAGCCACTGAAAAGACTTGAGGTAGTAATCATCAGCAATGTTATGATGAAGAGCACCATCACGTAATTTTCTTCCAAGTGTATCTAGTATATATTTGCATCTTCCTTGACATCGAATTAAAGCTTTCTTTAAAGTCAAAATTGCAAACAGGCAACTCCATCCTACTGCCAGGTCATTCTGGACAGATGTTCCAAGTGTGTGAACTCCACTGTGTACAGTGAGTGTGCAGGGAATGCCAAAATCCATCAGTTTAGAGTGCTCTTTAAGTCCAAAGACCTTCCCTGGAGAGCAAGGGTCCGCTCGCCTGTCTCTGACTGCGCTAGCAGAACCTGCATTGTGCATTTTGATTTGTGTTGACATAAATTTAATTATGTAATATTAAATCCTTAATTTCCATTAAATGAACTCTTGCCTCAGTAAACATTGAGGCCTGGCCCAGAGCCCTCTTTTGCCCATGGAAGCATAGAATTCGTCTTGCAAATTAGAACCACCCTGATCACCTTTACTTGAATAAAGAGCAGTAACAGAAAATAGAAAATGCAAAATAATCTGGTGATATGGGCAGGCTTGTTTGCTGGCTTGTATGCTCAGGGAAGTGTTTTTGAAATGTAAAAGTAGATTGTATTTTATTTGTCCTTTTGAAGAATTTGCCTTCCCTTTCCTAGTATGGCTTGGCAGGCTAAGGGAGTTTGGACTTCTCAGCCTGGAGAAGAGAAGGCTTCGAGGAGACCTTATAGTAACCTTCCAGTATCTGAAGGGGGCCTACAGGAAGGCTGGGGAGGGACTATTCACAAGGTCTTGTAATGACAGGATGAGGGGGAATGGGTTCAAACTGGCAGAGGGGAGATTTAAATGGGATGTTAGGAGGAAGTTCTTCACAGTGAGGGTGGTGAGACACTGGCACAGGTTGCCCAGGGAGGTTGTGGCTGCTCCCTCCCTGCAGATGTTCAAGGCCAGGCTGGATGAGGTCTTGAACAAAATTAACCATCTTGGAAAAGACTTCTAGGATCAACGAGTCCAACCTATCACCTAACCCTTCTAATTAATGAAATCATAGCACTAAATGCCTCATCCAGCCTCCTTTTAAACACTTTCAGAGATGAGGCCTTGGGGGACCTGTTATAGTTGGAGGTGTCCCTGCCTATGGCAGGGGGTTGGAACTGGATGATCTTTGAGGTCTCTTCCAACCTAAACCATTCTATGATTCTAATAAGACCTTGCCAGTCATTGTGTGTCTTGCATCTTGTTTGCCAAGCTGCAGTTTTCTTTGATGAAGGATAAATTAAGCTTCTACTAATACATTAATTTATCTAGAAAGTGTGATTATTACTTGGTAAATATATTAATATTTGGGTACTCTCCTAGTTACCTCTGTTTCTCTTCAGCAATTTTTACTGAATTAATATTTTAAAATATTTTTTGGTCTTGGGTTTTTTGTGGGTTTTTTTGGGTTTTTTTTGTTGTTTTTTTTTTTAAGATTATAATGATAGATGAACTGTGAGAATGATCTGGTTTTGCTGGGACAGAATGCTAGGCCAGCCACAGGCTGTAAGCCATTAGCAGCTTTGAGTCAGCCAAGACAGCTGACCCATGCAGGCTGCAGAATTATTCCAGACCACAAACAACATGCTCATAAAATGGGGACATTTGCTGGGAATGGGATTTCCTGTGCCTTCTCCCCCTTCTCCTCCTCCTTTCTTTGTCCTCCTCTAGGGGGTCATCATACCTGGAGGGACTGACTTGCCAGTCTGCTCCTGAGGACTGATTTTCTGTCTGCTGTGGACACTGTATAATCACTGGGCTGAGTTAAGTTTTGTTGTTTCATGAAATCCATTCTCGTTTGTGCATTTGCAGCCCAGAAAGCCAACCAGAGCCTGGGCTGCATCAGGAGAAGTGTGGCCAGCAGGTCAAGGGAGGTGATTCTCCCTCTCTACTCCGCCCTGGTGAGACCCCCCTGGAGTACTGTATCCAGTTCTGCAGCCCCTGGGACAAGAGGGATGTGGACATGCTGGAGTGTGTCCAGAGAAGGGCCATGAGGATGCTCAGAGGGCTGCAGCACCTCTGCTATGAGGAGAGACTGAAAGAGTTGGGGCTGTTCAGTTTGGAGAAGAGGAGGCTCCCAGGCGAACTGATTGTGGCCTTCCAGTATCTGAAGGGGCCTACAAAGAAGCTGGGGAGGGCCATTTTAGGCTATCAGATAGTGAAAGGAGTAGGAGGAATGGAGCAAAGTCTGAGGTGGGGAGATTCAGATTGGATGTGCGGAGGAAGTTGTTGAGCATGAGAGTGGTGAGAGCCTGGAATGGATTGCCCGGAGGGGTGGTTGGGGCCACATTGCTGGAGGTGTTTAAGGCCAGGCTGGATGAGGCTGTGGGCAACCTGATCTAGGGTAGGGTGTCCCTGGGCATGGCAGGGGGGTTGGAACTGGATGATCCTTGTGGCGCCTTCCAACCCTGACGGATTCTATGATTCTCTTTCAACCTGTGAGTCTTTCTCCTTTTCCCAGTTGCCTTTCTCACCTAGGGAGGATCATTGTCTGACAGAACAACTACTACAGTTTAGCCCCAAATACAGGCTAAATGTAGACCCGGGGATACTTCATTTGACATACAGTACATAGATTTGACAGTGAAGATAATTTTTGTCATACAAGTCATTATGTTGGGTAGGTGTAAGGTACAGTGAAGTCATCCAAATGCCTAATTTCTCCTTGCAGAGATGCAGAAAGTGGAGAGTAGACTGGAGCTAGGCTATATATCTGAGCAAGAGATGATATAGTAGTTGTGCTGTCTTGGAAGGAATCCCCCAAATATCTTTTCTTTGTTGCTAGCTTACTTCAGAAATAATCAAGGATATCTCAAAATCACTTGCACTGTTTACCAATTGCTGTCTGTGAGATCAGGTGTGAAATGTTGGACACATCTCATTGATATCCTCTACCTCGTTATTATTTTTTTTTCCCCTAGTAAATAATGTAAGCTAAATTGATATCTGACTGGTAGGAAGGGAGAAGGCCTAACATGATACAGGACTACAAAAGTTTTTGATGTGTACTGTGTCAGACCTCTTTTAACACAGAAGAGCATGGATGCAATACATCAGTTTAGATCGGGGATGCTCAATTTTACTATAATAGCCTAATCTAAAACACTCAGCCCTTTTCAGCTCCTCTGTACTCTTCCAAAATTGTTCCTAAAAAGAACAATCTTTAAAAATGGGGCATTTCAGACAAGTTAATGATGCTATAGCTACTCAAGATAACAGTTGCCTAAGAGTAGCATTTGCTGCCTAAGCAAAAGGCTGGATACAGTGAATAGTGTCCAAGTTGTTCTCTAGCAGCTTGTAGAGTCTTGAAAAGAAAGAGACATTAGCCATTAGAAGAGCTGTGCTGTTAGACAAAGCTACAACTTCATTGTATGAAGAAATGCAAAGTGTGAAAGAGGTTGACCTAGTTTTATAGTTCACTTCTGCTTACATTTTGCATCATGTTTAAACCCAGGAATTTGAGATTTCCTTATAGAATGGTTTGGTTTGGAAGGGACCTCATCTAGTTCCAAACCTCCACCATAGACAGGGACACCTTCCACTAGAACAGGTTGCTCAAGGTCTCATCTAACCTGGCCTTGAACACTTCCAGGGAGGAAGCAGCTACAGCCTCCCTGGGCAACCTGTGTCAGTGTCTCACCACCCTGACTGTAAAGAACTTCCTAACATCCAGTTTAAATCTCCTCTCTGCCAGTTTAAATGTACTACTCCTTGTCCTGTCATTACAAGACCTTGTGAATAATCCCTCCCCAGCCGCCTCTAGGCCTCCTTCAGATACTGGAAGGCCACTCCAAGGTCTACTGGAAGCCTTATCTTCTCCAGGCTGCAGAGCCCCAGCTCTTGTAGCCTGTCCTCACAGCAGAGCTGCTGCAGCCCTCTGAACATCTTCATGGCCTCTCCTGGACTCACTTCAACAGTTCCTTGACCTTCTTGTGTTGGTGACACCAAAAATGTAGACACTATTCTGACTTCATTTAACTTTCAACGTTACCTGGATAAATTTTATCAACTTTTGTCTCTAAAGGTCCTTTTCAAGGACAGTCTCATTACACCACTCCCCTCACCCTCTCTCCAAAATTTTTGTGCAATTAAATGCTTCTCTTTTAGTTACCAACTGTGGTGGTGTGGTACTGTATTGAAATATATATCCTGTATAAATGAACTTACTGTGAAAATTTGATTTTTCCCTCCTCCCCCTCAGTCAGGAAGGTGGTGGAGTCACCATCCCTGGAGGTGTTCAAGAAAAGCCTGGATGGGGCACCTAGTGCCATTGGCTAAGGCTGGGTGATAGGTTGGACTGGATGAGCTTGGAGGTCTCTTCCAACCTGGCTTATTCTGTTCTGTTAGCTCTTTTCCTGTAATTATGTGACCTGATATAACATGAGGAAAAGAGACAGCTTCAGGCTTTGAGTTTAGTATCTCAAGGGAGATTTGTGTGTGGAATGGAACTGCTCAAAACAAGTTTTCACTCCTAAGCTGGAAAGAAAGATGAAAATATTTTTACATCAATCTATTTATGTTCTTTTGTCAACATTCTACTCATGTCAGTATTTAACTGAACCTTGTGTTCTTCTTGGCAGGGAGTGGGAATATATCTGAGTGTGAGGAGATGGGGTTAAGTGGGGTTTGAGTTTATTTTTGAGTTTGGTGGTTGGTTGTGTTCAGGTACTTTGTTTTGTTTCGTGGTGGTGTGGTTGGTTTGTTTAGAATCATAGAATGGTTTAGGTTGGAAGGGACCTCAAAGATCATCCAGTTCCAACCCCCTGCCATAAGCAGGACACCTCCCACTGAAACTGGTTGCTCAGGGCCCCTTTCAGATAGTGGAAGGCCACTACAAGGTCTCCTCGAATCCTTCCCTTTGTTTTTATGTATGTTTTTGTTATTCTTTGGTGGCTGTTTGAGTTTGGTTGGGTCTTAGTTTGTGGGGTTTTGTATGTTTGTTTTCAAAAAGACTTCCCGACCTCCCAAGACCCTGAACCTGAGGAAGCAGTTTGTGAAGCTAGACCATTACATCTCCTTTCCAGTAGATCACCTAACCTGATTACAATCTGCCAATGAGAAGGTTTATCGCTGAGATATTTTGTGGTTAGGTTTGTTTTTGTTTTTGTTTTTTATTATTTTGGCACAGCTTCCCCCATCTCTACCCATTGCCAAGTCTCACTCCTGCTTTATGAAAAGAATCAACAGCATTGGAATATCACTGCGTGCCTCTTGTGTCCTGGCAAAGAGGCATGGCTGACTCTATTAATGATAAGTGTTAGAACACTGTGCTTTTTACTGCAGAAGCTTTTGGCCTTCAAGGTTGCATTTGTGTGTCAGTTTAGAAAAAATGCATTTGTATATCAGTTTAGAAAAAATGAGAGGATCAGGAAAAGCAGTATCTATTGCATTCAGAGATGACATCATGGAAGTTATTGTGTCTTTAATTCAGTAGGGTATTTGAAATGGATGATCTTGGAGGTCTCTTCCAACCTGGCTTACCCTACCCTACCCTACCCTACCCTACCCTACCCTACCCTACCCTACCCTATCCTATCCGTGATGGTTTAGCAGTTACCTGCCTCGCCCCCCCACCTTTTGATATAAAACCAGGCTAGGACTCAGAACTCTGGAAGTTGATAAATGAAACTTTGTATTTACAGCAATGCACAATATACAAGCAAATATTGACAATGTATAACAGATATTTACAGATATATACAGCAAAAAGGTAATACAGAAACACCATACCCCTCTCAGAGATCAAAATCCCCAAGAAGGGTAACCAACCACCTCTACCACCTTTCCCCCCTTCCCCAATCTTATCTCACCACCTGTTGATGCTGCAGATAAGCTGAGGTAGATTGGCCAGGGGGATTAGTAGTAGGAAAGAAGTTAGTAGAATTATTAAAAATCAGCTACAGAAGACAGAGACTAAGGAACCATGCAAGGAGCAGCTGCAGCCAGAGAGGCCTGAAACCATCTGTACTATGTTTGGGTTTACAATTCTTAAAACAATTTTTTTTTTTTTCTCAGTAAAGCTGTGAGTGGATTAGCATCATCTGTTTTCCTCTCTCAGCCAGTAGTCTAATTTCTCACTCAAATTCTCCAAGTAGTTCAAATCAGCACACTATCCTATCCTAAATACACATACAGTCGCAAAAATTGCCTCTTATTTACCATTGGTGAATTAGTCCGTGGAAATAAAGAAGTGGGGGGAGTAATTTGGTGGAAAGGGGAGAATCTAGCTAAAAGTGACTTGTCTTAGAATAAAAAGGAACAACAACAACAAAATAAAAAACAGCACACACACCAAACAACAAACCTCAAAACCAAACCTCAAACACACAAACCAACTAGACTGCTAACAAATCTGAGATTTCCTGGTTTTTCTTAATGGTGTGTCAAATAACATGAAATTAAAGCACAGCTTTATTTGAAGCAAGGCACAATATCACAGAAGGCAAATCTGCCCTTTAGAGGAGCTGGTGGTGGAACTGGTGAATGGGAGAAAAAGGTATGAAATAAAAATAGTATAGAAACCAGTCAATTACTATAATTAAAGTATGATCAGTGATGAAAGAAGTCACCTTCTGCTACTGTACTATTGTTCTACTACTGGCGAGCTATTGCTGACCCCTGTTACGAATTATGCAAAACTAAGAATCAATATTAATTTTGCTATCCAGGTGAAGATTGTTAATAACTATGAAAATTGTTTATTAACATTAAATCTCACCGGAAAACTTATTTGCAATGTTTGAAATACACGTGTTGGATAGTTATACACACAGGGAACAGGCAAACGAGAACACTTTAAGAAATAACTATCAAATACAAACATTAAACTTAAAACTGGAAAGAGGTTCTTAGTAAAATTATACAGTTTGCTGTAATGGTTTGGGAGTTACCTGCCCCCTCCACCCCCCCACTTTTGAATTCACTCAAACTAGATTCAGCCAGCTGGAAGTTAAGGAATGAAGCTTTATGTTCACATCTTAGCACGGTATACAAGGAGATATTTATAATATATTATAAATATTTACAGCTATATACAGAAATACACAAGTTAAAAGTGATATAGAAACACAATACTCCTCCCAGAAATCAGAGTCCCCAAGAGGGTTTCCCAACCACTCTTCCACCTTCTCTCCACCCCAGAGTCTTATCCCAGAATCTGCCTTACATGCAAGGGGAACAGGAAAGATCAGTGAGGGATTTAGAAGCAGAATTGATTAGTTGGGTTACACAGATCCAGCTAGAAGCCAGGGAGATACAGACTCCAACAGATAGAGCTCAGACACAGTGCAACTCTGTCTTATCTATGTTTATGTCCTTGCTTTTATACATCTCAGTAAACCTACGAGTGAAGCAGACACCACCATTGTTTTCTTTTCACAGCCTGTAATCTAATCTTTCTCATTAAAATATTCCAATTAGCCTCTAACCTGCAGACTTGCCCACTAGAGGACTCGAGAGGTTCCTTGCTGCTACTAAAGCAGAAGGCACAATAGAATCTAGTTACAGAATTTCATAGAGAGGCTTTGAATATTTGCTCACAAAAGAGTAGAAGACAGTACCCAAACACTTGAAAAGGGTTCTGTTTGTCTTGAAGGTTGTTGCAGGCAAAGCAGAGCATAATGTGTCAGGGCAGAGCAGGCTAAAGCAAAAACAAAAGCCAGAGCAGAGAGAAAAAAACCAGCCATGTGGCAAAAGCCTATTTATTGATGGCCTGAATGTAATGGCCACTTTGACCACAGAGATTCACCAATCAGAATGGCACTTGGCAAATCTGACCATATTAGGTGAAGTCAGGATCTTGCTGTCCCTTATTTAGGAAACACAAGTCTGGGCAAGTCTTCTCTTCATAGAATCATAGAATGGTTTAGGTTGGAAGAGACCTCAAAGATTATCCTGTTCCAACGCTCCGCCAGAGGCAGGGACACCTCCCACTAGATCAGGATGCTCAAGACCTCATCCAGCCTGGCCTTGAACACCTCCAGGGAGGGAGCAGCCACAACCTCCCCGGGCAACCTGTTCCAGTGTCTTGCCATGTTGCCAGTGTCTTGTCTTGTCCCTGTGCTCTGCTTCTCCCCCTCAGCAGAGGGAAGGGGATGATGGGATGATGCCTGGGCAAGCCAGGACATGTATCCTCCACAACAACCCCTTGCTAAGTGAAAATACTTCTGCCTGGTGTTGCACCCATTCATGAGCATACCTGTCTGTCTGGGATGAGAGGGTAGGCAGTTACATTAAAATCTGCAACCCCTCTTTATTGCCATCGCTTTGTTTTATTTCACATCCTTGATTTTAAATCGGCTCAGAATCTGACCCCGTATTTTCACCTGTTTCAAATGAGGAATGATTTCCTCCCACCCTGAGAGTGCTATATAAGCACTAACATTTCCAAACAATAACGTCGTCAGGGTATAAAACTACTTTCTTCTTCCTTTCTGTGGTGCTGCCTGACCTTTCGTTGACATGCCAGTATAATTAATGATGCATAATTACATCCCACTGCTGACAAAAAGCTGAAGTTGTTGTTTTCTTTTGTTAGTCAGGGCCAATTATCTGTAAAGTCACCCTTTTGAATTCTCTGTGTTCGATCATCAGCTATGTATCTTGAAAAAAAAAAACCCCACCCCACCTCTTTCATCAGAACGTTGACTTCCCACACTCCCCAGCTGTGTGCATGCACATAACAGCATTGTTGTTTCTGTCATCTTCTTTCCCCTCAAGTAAGTGCTGGTTGACAAACACTCGCTGGAGTAGTACGTTGAGCCTTCCTAGATAAACTTTCCTCTGTGAAGTTGAAAGTCAAACTTTGCTGCTAAGTTAATTTCTTCTTATAATTAAGACATTTCTCAATGGGGGTAAAGCATACAAGTAGCGCTCTGTAGTGCTTGGGTTGCACTTGTTGGGATGCTACTGGGACTTGAAGGTTAGAAAGGACCACTGAAGGTCAGGAGAAGCAGAGCAATCTGTATCTGCTCTCTGGACAACAAACCTCCAGGTACTACCTCTCCATATATGCAAGTACAGACCCTTATTTTCTATGGAAACACAAATCTTTTCTGGATGTCAGAATCTTACTTTTACACTAATACGAATCAAACTCAAGAGACAGTACTTTTCTAAAAAGCTTGGAGATATTTCCCCCCTCCCCCCCCCTTTTACCACATAGTTTATTTGTAAACTGCTATTTTTTAACAGATCACCTTGACTTTCTGAATTGGTTTAATTTTCCTCCAAATTAAAAAGGAAAAAAAAAAAAAATCAAAGCTTCAAGTGGCTAGATAATTGTAACTGCATTGTTGTTGATATTTCTAGCTGTACATCAGTGTAAGATTTGGCAGCTTTTCTTCTCTTTAGTCATTTCAGTGTTACCTGTTTGATGAAAGAGCTGAAAAGAGAAAGTGACAGGTTAAAAAACAGCTTGGTTTTAGGAAAGTTGGACGTTATTAGAGGTCAATGTTGAAATTAATTCTATATGCTGTGTTTTGTGCAAGGCGAAATACTGAAAATACAGCTGAGGAAATCATAGAGTGGTTTAGGTTAGAAGGGACCTGAAAGTTCATCCAGTTCCAACTGCCTGCCATAGGCAGGGACACCTCCCACTAGAACAGGTCACTCAAGGTTTCATCCAACCTGGCCTTGAACAGCTCCAGGGAAGGAGCATCTACAACCTCCCTGGGCAACCTGTGCCAGTGTCTTACCACCGTCACTGAAGAAAACTTCCTCCTAACATCTAGTTTAAATCTCTCCTCTTCCAGTTTAAACCCATTCCTCCTCACCCTGTCATTACAAGACCTTGTAAATAGTCCCTCTCCAGACTTCCTGTAGACCCCTTTCAGATACTGCAAGGCTTCTATAAGGTCTCCTCGAAGCCTTCTCTAGGCTGCAGAGCCCCAATTCTCATAGCCTGTCCTCGTATCAGAGCTGCTTCAGCCCTCTGAGCATCTTAGTGGCCTCCTCTGGACTTGCTCCAACAATTCCATGTCCTTCTTGTGTTGGTGGCTCCAGCACTGTACACAGTACTCCAGGTGGGGTCTGATGAGAGCAGAATATTAAGAGATTTCCAGCACTTTCATTATTGATACTTGCATGATTATTGCAGGGTGTTAGAATTGCACAGTCTCAGTAAGTCTGTGAGCTGCTCAAGTGCTAAGCAGAGCAACGAGCACAAGTATCATGCATCCTTGAGATTAATACAGTAGACTCAGGAGCAGGATGTGATCTAGTGTGTGAATGTGGTGTTTCTCTCAAATAGAACTGAGCAATGTAATCTGACTACAAGTAAGATCTGTACCCCTTAGCAGAAGAACTCGTAAGCTTGTTATGACTGCTACAAACTGACCTGCTCTAAAAATCTATATCAACAGACAAGTCTGTCCTTTAACTATGTAATAAGCAGTGAAAAGCCCAAGTCAGAGTACCTGTTCCTCTGTAAAACATTTGTAGGCTCCTTATCTACTGGTGAAAAAGCTTAACAGAAGTCTGTTTAACCAACTGGAGTGTTTAAATTAGAATCATAGAATTAGTTAGGGTTGGAAGGGACCACAAGGATCATCTAGTTCCAACCCCCCTGCCATGCCCAGGGACACCTCACACTACATCAGCCTGGCCTTGGACACCTCCAGGGATGGGGCTTCCACCACCTCCCTGGGCAACCCATTCCAGGCTCTCACCACTTACATGGGGAAAAACTTCCTCCTCACGTCCAATCCAAATCTCCCCACCTCCAGCTTTGCTCCATGCCCCCTAGTCCTGACTTGAGACTCATTTTTTGAGTGTCACTGACTTGACACTCATGGGAGCAGTCATACAGATTGCAAAACTTTAGCTTGCATGCTTTGCTTCATCTCATCTTCCTATACTTTTCTTACGCCCTGGGTGTAACATAGCTCATGTAGTATGAGCACAGGGAGCAGAGCCGTGTCTGGCAGTTCAGTCATGCAAACTGTGCAAATAATGTCATTGTCCTTTGTGGTGCTGTGACGTCTTGTGAAAACGTACCAAAGCCTTTTTCTACTACAGCTCTTAAACAGATCTGACAATAGGCAAATGTCCCATTGCAGAAAATGCAAGAGTCAAAGCAGGGCCCTAGAGCAGGTCAATTATTTCAATTATCTGGAATTCATGATGAAAACCAGCAGCAGCTTTCAGGAAATATGCATGAGTCTGGCAATTGCTTGATCAGTTCTGACATTCACTGCCAAATATCGTGTCCCATCAGGTTTTGAAAAGGGAAATCTTGGAACAGGTGGGTTATTTCAGTTACCTACTCTCCATCACAGGAGCACAGTGCAGTTCTCAGGAGATCTAACAGGCCACCAATTGCTTGGTCGAGTGTGACATCACTGACAAATACCACAAGGCAGAAAGTAAGTACAGTAGAGACAGAAAGAGAGTACACAGAGCAGATGGATTGTTTCAATTGTCTGGGCCCCTTGATGAATAAGATCTTCAACTGCCATCAGCAGTTCCTGTGGCAGGCAAGTGATAACTGCATTGCTATGACATCACTTTCAAGTCTGGTACGGCTTAAGCATTTCGACAGCTGTAAGGAAAGCTGAGGTTTGTCTTGGCATTGCCTTGACCCACAGCTAGCTTCATTGTGGGGAACTGAACACTGCAAAACTGGTTTGTGGGTGCTCTGAAGACCTTCATAATATTTCAGTACCTCAGAGAAAAATTCTGGACCATCACAAAACTCCTTGTTTGTTGCTTGCTTTTTCTTTTTTTTGGCAACCTTTTCCAGGAGGAGTCAGCAGGGGAAAGCTAAGGACTGCTGCCTGTCAGGTCCCATGACAGAAAGCAATAGCTTAGATCTGCTTATGAGTAAGTTTGATCCTTAATTGCATGATATACTAGGTCCAATCTCTGGTTAGACTGAAACTTGTTAGGAAATATTGACCTAAGAACACACTCCCTCACTTTGCCTTTAGTCTTTTTATCCAGGTTGCAGCTGACACAATCTATCTTTTTCTTTTTTTTTTTTTTTTTTACATTTCTCTTGATGTTAAAACCAGTTTATGTGATGTTTGCCTTGAGAAGGTACATGGTACCTTATATCACTATCCCCTTTGAGCTCGAAGTTGTTTATTGAATCTCACGCACGGAAATCCACTTTACACATTAAAAGGCTAAGAGAACAGAGGCCACTAAAGAATTAATAGGCTTTGAAGCCTGGCTTTGTTTTTTTACAAACTAAATACTGTCTGAGCTTTATCAGGTTTCAAGTCTGAGTTCTGCTTTATTCAGGCCTCGAAGGCAAAAGAGAGACTCTCTAGGAAGCTTCTGATTGAGCTAATGTTTTCTTAGCGTCTTTCAAAAAGTTAGTGGTATAAAGCATTTTCTACCTGAAGCCTTCGGTGTACTTAAGTTCATCTCAGCACAGAATTGATAGACAAATATTTCCTTTGAGTAATGAACCCAGTTATGCAAACATAGCCTAGTCAAGGGGGAGGTGGGGGGGTGGATATAATGTGTGTTAGGAGATGGATGTCAAAGTGTTTCTAGTCAAAACTGTAATCCTTTCTGCTTTTACATTGCAAAACTAAATAGAAGCATCGAGGAAGAATCCCAAGGTAAATTTGGCTATGTTAACTCTTGATGATATAAAAAGAGAGAAATTGACACCAAGCTGTGTGGCATGGTCAGCTTGCTGGAGGGCAGGGATGCCATCCAGAGGGACCTGGACAGGCTGCAGAGCTGTGCCCAGGCCAACCTCATGAAATTCAACAAGGCCAAGTGTAAGGTCCTGCACCTGGGTCGCTGCAATCCCAAGCACAAATACAGGCTGGGTGGTGAGTGGTTGGAGAGCAGCTCTGAGGAAAAGTACCTGGGGGTCTGGGTGGATGAGAAGCTCAACATGAGCCTGCAGTGTGCACACACAGCGCAGACAGCAACTGTGTGCTGGGCTGCATTAGGAGAGGCATTACCAGCAGGGAGAGGGAGGGGATTCTGCCCCTTTACTCTGCTCTCATCAGACCCCACCTGGAGTACTGTGTACAGTTCTGGAGCCCCCAGCACAAGAAGGACATGGAACTGTTGGAGAGAGTCCAGAGGAGGACCACGAAGATGATCAGAGGGCTGGAGCAGCTCTGCTATGAGNGGGGAGATTAAAACGGGATGTTAGGAGAAAGTTTTTCACAGTGAGGGTGGTGAGACACTGGCACAGGTTGCCCAGGGAGGTTGTGGCTGCTCCCTCCCTGGATGTGATCAAGACCAGGCTGGATGAGGTCTTGAGCGACCTGATCTAGTGGGAGGTGTCCCTGCCTATGGCACAGGGGGGTTGGAACTGGATGATCTGTGAGGTGTCTTCCAACCTAAACCATTCTATGATTAAATTTAGTTTTGTAAAGGCTGAGTGCAATAAATAACAAAACCATGAAACAACCCCTCCTCACCCCAAAAAAATCCTAAACCAAAAATCAACACACAGACACACACGCACACATCACCCCCCAAAAATCCCAACTAAACAACAGCAAAAAAAACCCCAACCCAAACAAAACAACCCT
>VWZI01003795.1:6292-22773 GCA_013396835.1 Psilopogon haemacephalus | reverse complement strand
TCCCCCCCCCCGCCCCCCCCCTTTTTTTCTTCCCTTTTAATAATTCAACCATAAAGTATATGGTGCTAACTTAGAATAGTTCAAAATCAGGTATGGACTTAAGCTGGTTTGCAGTCTACTCAGGTCAACTGTCCGTCTCTGCAAATCAGAATGTAAATAGTTGCACAGCTAAAACAGAATCACAGAATGTCAGGGACTGGAAGGGACCTTGAAAGCTCATCCAACCCCTGTGCCAGAGCAGGATCATCTAGACCAGATCACATAGGAACACATCCAGGCAGCTCTTTAGTGTCTCCAGAGAGCGAGACTCCACAACCCCCCTGGGCAGCCTGTTCCAGTGTTCTGTCAGCCTCACAGGGAAAAAAACTCCTCCTCATGTTTCCATGAAGCTTCCTATGCCTCAGCTTCCACTCATTTCCCCTTGTCCTGTCATTGGGCATCACCCAGCAGAGCCTGGCTCCATCCTTCTTGCTCCTAACCTTTTACATCTTTATAAACATTGATGAGGTCACCCCTCAGCCTCCTCTTCTCCAAGCAGTACAGCCCCAGCTCCCTCAGGCTCTCCTCGTAAGAGAGATGTTCCATTCCCTTTATCATCTTTGTGGCTCTGTGCTGGACTCTTTTAAGCAGTTTATTGAAGTCCTTCTTGAACTAAGAGGCCCAAGACTGGACACAGTACATCAGACGATTTTCAAATATTGGGGTTGAACTCTGCCTTTTCTCACCCATGATTTACTAAGTTAGCACAACACATTTTGTTCTATTTCTGTAACCAGCAGAACTTGAAACTTTTTTTGAGGTGTCTGTTACATATTTCCTTCAGAAGCTGCAGATTTAGTGCTAGTAAGCTTACTGCAAGTATTGTAATAAAATAACAAGAACTGGCAGGCAGTGCTTGGAAAGAAGTATTGTGTGGGTCAAAACGAAGCTGAAGATGAGCTCTCCTCCAGCTTGTTAAACTACTAGAGCAAGGTCCTTTGTTGTGGAAACATTTTGTGACCTAGTTGTTTGACAAGATGGTGCAATAGAAATTTGAAGCATGTAAAAAAATAATTGGGAAGAGGGGAAATGACTGGTTTTTAGGTGAAAGAGGGATGTGAAGAGAGCAGTACGAAACAATAAAGGCAAAGAAGAAATGGAAGTGACTTCCGCAATAAGTCGAAAAAGTGGCAGGAGGTAGAACTGGTAGAGACTGTGGAGATCAAACCACAGTTGTGAATGATGCAAACTGAGACAGGCAGAAACTAGAATCATAAAGGGACTTGTGAAGAAGGATAGTAAGGAGAAAAAGGAGAGAAGATATTTGGATACAAGGGAGAAAGGAAAAAAATAAAGAAAAAAAATAAGGCAGAGAAAGGATTGGAATGCTTCATATTTGAGAAAAAAAAAGAAGTTAGGTAAGCTACATGATGTGGAATATAGGGCAAGTAGAAGAGTGGAATTGGTTTTGAAATTAGGATTATTCACAAAGTCTTGTAATGACAGGACGAGGGGTAATGGGTTCAAACTGGCAGAGGGGAGATTTAAACAGCATGTTAGGAGGAAGTTCTTCACAGTGAAGGTGACAAGATACAGGAATGGGTTGCCCAGGGAGGTTGTGGCTGCTCCCTCCCTGGATGTGTTCAAGGCCAGGCTGGATGAATTCTTGAGCGTCCTGATCTAGGGGAAGGTGTCGCTGCCTCTGGCGGGGGGTTGGAACTGGATGATCTTTGGGGTCTCTTCCAACCTAAACCATTCTGTGATTCTATGATTCTATGATTAGCTGATGCTACTGTTCTTTTGGTTACTTGGGTGTCTTTTGGCAATCACAAGTTACCATTGCAGGGTGTTTTTGCTTTCTGTAGTGTTATCATGTTCTGTAAAGCCTGGGCACCCTCCTCCTCCCTGCTCCAGTAAAGCAAAGTGTATACAGGAACCTCCTTACAGTCTACAGTTTTGTGTTCAGGTAGAGGTTTCCTATCGCATTTTTTTACTACAAATATTGTCCAGGGAAAGCTGATAGGTAGTTTTTTGCTTTTGTTTTTTTTTTAATTGCTGTCAGCACAAGGGTAAAATGTGTTTGTATGTGATGTTTCCCAGAAAGTCTGTTTCATCTTGAAAACCTTTATCTAAAATTTACCAAAACCAAATGCTAAAAGCTGTAGAAGGAGAAGAGCTCTGGTGTGCTGTGGTTTTAATTGAAGCATCCTCAGTTCATTTACCATTTTGCACCTTTGACACAATGCTCTCATACAGTGGTCCTAAAGATAAAAAACGTTGAAGATTGTATTAGAAGGAATGAAGATAGTTTTTATTGGTGTTCTTTTAGGATCCACCACAAGGACTGAATAATGCTCCCAAAGAAATACATTTGGACGAAGATGACTGAACATGCAGATCCAAAGGCCTTTTAGGATATGGTGAACCTTTTGGCCTTGGGTGAAGAATGTTCTTGGATGAAAAGAACTCCATCTGAAAGACTTTGTCTTTGCCTTTTGCCTTGAAAAAATTGCAAAGATATGAAAGACATAAAGGAAACAAAGATTTGCAGCTGAATTCTTGCAGGGTGCAGTTAACAGTGGCTGCCATTGGCATGCAGCCAGCCTGCCTCATCTTTGTGGAATGTCACATGCTTGTACCCCTTACCAGTCTCTAATGACTTCCCCAAAGCCTCTCTCTCTCTCTTTTTTCCCCCCCTCTTTTTTTTTTTTTCCCCCTGCTTTCTAGTTGCAAATTATGTTAGCAAATTTTAATTGTATAGTTTCTGTAGTGAAATTAGCACCTCTGGGACTTACGTATATCATGTGTAGCTAAAAAGGTAAACGAGGAAAAATGCTTGTTATGCTTGGTTCATCAGATTATAATACCATGCTTGTACTTGCAGCTGAACAGGCAGTTAATCTTTGTTTTCCTTTGAGGTTAATGACTTGCCTAAGCTTAACATGGCAAGAGTTCACTAACTGAGTCAATGAACTGACATTCACAATGTGGTCAGCCATGGCTACCTGGGCAGTTGAACACATCTCTTACCCATGTTAAATCAATAGGAAGGCTTCTACTAACTAAGATTCCTTACTAATATTCAATATACTTGAAATTTGATTGTACATCTAACTGTTGTCAAAGTGTCCTTGTTTTTACTTTGTGGTAAAATAGGCTGATTGCTTAGAATATGATTTGAACCATGGGCTTAATGTAATAGTGTTTGCTGAAGCTGACCCTCAAAGCATATCTGAATGCAGACACAATGCCTAATGTGTCACCGTTCTGCTAACATGGCAAAAGTCATCTACATGCAAAGAAATGCTGTACCAAAGTTGAAGGGCTTTTTTTGGCCTTTCTTTCTCTCATGGAATCAATCCTTATGGAGAGAGGCTTAGTGGTTTTCACTGTCCTAGGCAGAATTCTGTAATTCTTCCCTTGTCACACCACTCTCCCACCATAGGATCTTTTCTGCCAACTGGGCTTGCTTAGTAGGTCTGCTAGTATTCAGACATTTTTGGTGCCTCTGTTCCACTGTCATATATAGTGAGCAGACAGGCTTATTAAGGCACAAAGCCAAATAGAAACTATTTAATTGAAAAATGCATCTCCCACCAAGGTAGCTTAGGTGAGCCAAGCCTTATCAAATGAGGACTTATTGGTCTGAGTCTCCTAAATGCCCTCTTCAACTTGTTAAGAAAAGAATTCTTTATCAGACATTTCTTCTGGCTCTCTGAGCCAGCATTACAGTTAGAGTTCTAGAAGCTGCTTTTAGCCCGAAAGTAGACTTTTCTAAATTCTCATATGGACATTGTCTCTCAATAAGCCCTAGCACCTCTGACCTGAAGAACTGGGAGAAAATAGCCTATCTTCAATAAGTGGTTTTACTCACTTGTCTTTTTCTCCTCACAGCTCCCTGTGACTATTCTTCTCTTATCTGGCCTTAACTGATCATTAAAAAAAAAAAAAAATTGTGCATGACTCTTGGCAGTGTCAGTTACTGCAGGTTCTCTGTGCCTGGATAATTAAAATGATTCATGCTGAGATACATATGTATGTTCACGTGTGCAAGATGCTAATATAACCTGCTACCAGCTAGTAGATATGCATAGAAATGTGTGGATATGTAAAGCAGGCTATGGCTAGAGCTGCAGATCTCTAGGTGCTGGACAGTTACACTCTGTTGTTTACTATTGGTTATTAATGTACTGATGCTGTTTTGTTACTGCTCTAATAAAAGAAACCTTTACCTTTGCTTTTCTATTGAGTAGTGTGTATGGCAAATAGGTCCAGGGTATTTATGCAATAAGTAACAAAAAGAGCCCAAAGACACATCTGGCTTTACCAAAGCAAGGTTGTTTTCAATGATCAGTCATGGGATAACTTGCATCAGCTTTGTGATTTAATATTTATTTCTCTTTTGGCCACCATTGAAACAGAGCAGTGTTGCTGATTTGATATGTTTCTTCCACATCAGCTAATGCAGGGAAGCATTGACTATAGTTACAGAGCCACTTTGTTTTCAATCTGTGTGATCTAGAAACGCTGCCAAATATAGAGATTGGCAAACTTTTCTGGATAGGTATGCAGCCTTTGATGCAGCTTAGTTCTTTGTTCTCCTGGTGCTAGAGCTATGCTTTGCTTTGGATCTGTTACTGCTCCCAAGAGGTGAATAATAGTCTGGATGGATTAGGCCACAAGATGCTTGCTTTTTGTCTTCTTTTCCTGGAATTTCTTTCATGCAGCATTTTCACCTTAGATTAAGCATAAATAGTACTGGATGTGTTGCTAAATGCTGATTGTTCCTTAACAGGGAAAATGTTGTCTATTTATTTCCTTCATCACTAGTATGCTTTCCCCTAACTAAGACAGAAATTCACCATGCTCATTTGCTAATACTTGAACTAATTAAGAGTATAGATCTATGATATAACTGTGTAGGTAAGACTGGGAAATGCATCTCTCTTTTGTCTTCCTTTGCATCTGAACCTCTGTGTTTGACTCTAGATTTAGGAGTGGAAAACTTTCGGTTTGCATTTAAGATGAAACTTTACCTCATCTCCCGGCAAAAAAAAACATTGAGACAACCTTGAAGAAATTTGTATGGGGCTTTATTTTTTTGCTTCTGTTTCCTTCTGCTGGCTTTTCATTGTCAAAGAATAGCACAAGGAGTGAGATATCTACTCCACGCGGAGTGGAGCCTTTGTATTGGGGATTCATTTATCACGGAGACAAAAAACATAACAAGATCCTCAGGCTGAGGCTGAAAGTCAAAGAATTTGATCAGGAAGGATGATGCCCATTTTAAGAAGCCAAAATATTTTATTGTTGGAACGCACCATTCGGGGAATATGATAGATTTTCCATTAGTGGAAGTCTTTGATCAAAACTGTGTATCTTTCTAAAAGAAGAGCAGCCTCAAGATCAAGCAGCGGAGCCTGACGGAGGAATTATTGGATGAGGGAGGTTTGGACCATTTTTATGCAGGATGAGTCATACGGGTACCATAATACCACAAATGGTAGCAGCTATTGTAGGAAAGTGAGATTAGACTTCTGCTACGGAAGTGGCACTTGGGAGAAAATTATTAAAATGGAGCCTAAACCAACTCCACCTCACGCTGCTGGGCATCAGAGGATGCGTAATGATGAACGTTATAGCTAACTTTGTTATAGGTAACCTTGTACCTGCCGTCTCAGAAATGCCTGTTGAGGTAGTGGGGGGGGGCTTTTGTGTGGGCAGGAGACCGTTAGAAGAAAATTGCAGCAGCTTTTATCTTCACAAGTCAGAGTTACAAGTTCACAAGGGTGAGGTTACTACCGCAGATTTTTTTCTTTAATGGCTAAAACCATTTACACAGAACCCAAGATCTTTCTAGGCCCTTTCACATCTGAAGCGTTTAACTCTAAGTGTCAGGAGAAGGCCACGGTGATCTTGTCAATATTTGTGTTGTATGAGTATTCTCTTATTTGCTGCTGTAGTTGCCAGTGGTCAGGAGCAGAGCAGCAGCAGAGAACCTCGTGGTAGACCAGAAGCTGAGACACTAAACACTCCTGGGAAGTAGTTACACTATCTAAGACTATTTTGTGGGGGTTTGTTGAAGGGACATTGTGGAGAGGCTGCTGCTGGTCTCTTCTCACAGGTAAATGGAGACACAACAAGGGGGAATAGCCTCAAGCTGAGGCTGTAGAGGTTTAGATTGGACATTAGGAAGAAGTTTTTCATGGAGCAAACCTGGAGGTGGGAAGATTCAGATTGGATGTGAGGAGGAAGTTCTTCAGCATGAGTGGTGAGAGCCTGGAATGGGTTGCCCAGGAAGGTGGCTGGGGCTACATCCCTGGAGGTGTTTAAGGCCAGGCTGGATGAAGCTGTGGCCAGCCTGATCTAGGGTAGAGTGTCTCTGGGCATGGCAGGGGGGTTGGAACTAGATGATCCTTATGGTCCCTTCCAACCCTGACTGATTCTATGATTCTATGGAAAGAGTGGTCAGAGACTGGAATGAGCAGCTCAGGGAAGTGGTGGAGTCACCCAGCACAGATGTATTTAGTGGTCATTTGGATGTGGTACTTAGGGATATGATTTAAAGTGACTTGTAGAGTTATAGGTTGGAGTCTGTGATCCTGAGGGTCTTTTCCAACTTGGATGTTTCTGTGACTGTGTTGTTTGGGGGAGGGTTTGGAGTTCTGTTTTTGTTACTATTATTGTTGTTGTTTATTTATTTATTTAGCGATAGACAAATGAGATTGCAAGACAATGTGACATACATGCACGGAGTGTGGTGTGAAGCCTGTTACAGGATTTGGTTACAGCTTCATCCTCACTAGAACTGGATTCTAACACATTATAACATCAGGCCCTGCATAAGCTTAATGCTGGACAAAACAACAAGATTGTTCAGTCCTAAAACATCTTGTGAATGTTTGTATAACATCATCAGTTTTGGGCTCCCCATTTTAAAAGGGACAGGGATCTGCTTGAGAACCAACAGGGGGCTATGAGGATGCTGAGGGGACTGGAGCATTGCCTGATGAAGAGAGGCTGAGGGACCTGAAGCTTTTTAGTCTGGGAAAGAGAAAACTGAGAGGGGGTCTAATAAATGTTTATAAATACCTGAGGGCTGGGGGTCAGGAGAGGGGGGAGAGGCTCTGCTCACTTGTTCCCTGGGATGGGACAAGGAGCAATGGATGGAAGCTGCAGCACAGGAGGTTCCAGCTCAACTCAAGGTGGGGAACTTCTTTACTGTAAGGGTCACAGACCACTGGAATGGGCTCCCCAGAGAGGATGTTGAGTCTCTTTCCCTGGAGCCTTTCAAGGCCTGTCTGGATGTGTTCCTGTGTGACCTGAATTAGATTTTATGGTCCTGCTCTGGCAGGTGGCTTGGACTCGATGACCTCCTTCTGTCACTTCCAAGCCCTAACATCCTGTGATCATAGTCCTTTCAGTGTACCATCTTGTTCTTCAGAGTCCTTGTTGCTGTACATGGTTAACAAAATCTGCTTCAGAGCCCTCTATTGTCAAAATGAGGCCGTTCTGTTGTGTTTTCTACAGGTACCCTTGTACCCTCCAGGCATAAGGACATGCTTTAAGTACACAGCTTGTTTTCCACGTTCTCAGAGGTGCTCTGGAGAGTTTTTCTGCTCTGGGTAGTAATTCCTTTTTATCCTGGAGCTATGCGACACTCATTGATCTCCTAGATCTTACTAATCCTGGATTTTTACTTTATCTGACTTGTGCATGGACAACTGGAACTGGAAAAGTTCTGTATTGTTCAACCCACTTTTATCTTTCTGGGAAGAAAGGCTTCAGAGACAGTCCTCTACAGTAAAGAAATATCAACCTTGGTATATCACAGACCTTCCTTTTAGCCTTTTATTGTGATTTTGACCTTGTGTAATGAGTATTTGTGGGTTGGTCTTCCAAGCAGCATTTATACTTACACCACTTCTCCTCCATTTCACTTTTACAACCTCAATTGTTACATAGGAGATACCAGGAAAATTGCCAGGCCATGCTTTTGTTCGTTAATACTCGTTCTTTGTCACCATTTACTTTATTTGAAATGTCTGCTTGTGTGAATGTGGTCAGATTATTAACCCTTACTGAAAAAAAATGTGCAGTATTCCTGCTTCTGGTAGGTGGAGCCATTAACTGACACTGCTGTGTGAAACAGAGAATGAGAGAGTAAACGAGAGGGAGAAAAAGGAAAGAGAATGAGAGAGTGAAAATCTACAGAGGATAATTTTCTTTTGAGAGGCGAGGAATGATTTTCCATTACAGGTAGCAGGGTTGTTTTTTTGTTTTTTTTTTTGAGAGCCTGGAAGAGGTTGATTTGCTCCCAGATGCTTTCTGCAGTGAAAGCACAACCTGTAAAATGATTTTGACACCAGTGGCAAGCATGGAAGTTCTGCCGGTCTCATTGTCCTTTTCTTCTGTTGTCCAACACACACATGGCATGTCACAGGCAACTTTGAAGCTGGATTTCTTTAGAGTGTGTGAATCTGTTCTGAAATAAGTCTCTAATCCTTCTGCTTTGTGTGCTGAGCTTTGTAATAAGTCATGCTACCTCCTCCTTATTAGCCATGTCACATTTTGGTACTTCCTCCTCGGTATGGATCTCTATTGCTCTTCAACAATGCTCCAAAAAGCTACGTGCTTCAGAGCTTAACATGGGAGTTATTCTATACTTACTGCTGCCAAGAAGGTGCAAATTATACTTTTTTTAAAGAGCAGAAGTAAGATTTAAACATAGAGAATGTTTTTGGTTTGTTTTTGAAGTGCAGCCATGGAGCCTTCAAGGGCACTCTGAAGTCAATATGCAAACTTGGGGAAATCCCATGCCCACAGAAAATTTATCCTGTCTTTTCCATGGAAGCTTCTACCCAGTTTGCAGGTAGTGCTCTGGCAATTTCAGCATTACTTTTGAATGTTCAGAAGAGGAATGCCAGAGGAAGACCTTTTGTTGTTTCATGACTTTAGCTTATATTTAGCACTTGTACAGCCATGTTTTCACAGATGCAGATAGAGAATCATAGAATCAGTCAGGGTGGGAAGGGACCACAAGGATCGTCTAGTTCAAACGCTCCTGCCATGGGCAGGGACACCTCACACTAGATCAGGCTGTCTAGAGGCTCCTCCAGCCTGGCCTTAAACACCTCCAGGAATGGGGCTTCCACCACCTGCCTGGGTCTCAACCCATTCCCTGGTCTCACCACTCTCATGGTGAAGATCTTCTTCCTAACATCCAGTCTGAATCTACCCATTTCTAGCTTTGTTCCATACCCCCACTCCTATCACTACCTAAAATCCTAAAACGTCCCTCCCCAGCCTTCTTGTAGGCCCTCTTAAGATACTGAAAGGCCACAATAAGGTCACCTGGGAGCCTTCTTGTCTCCAGACCGAACAGCCCCAACTCCCTCAGTCTCTCCTCATAGGAGAGGTGCTCCAGCCCTCTGATCATCCTTGTGGCATTTTTCTGGACATGTTCCAGAGATCTCTGAAATCAAGATGTGAAGTGTTTGTAATAATTAATTAGTAGTTTTCCCCCCTGCCACCAAAGAAAAGCATCTTATCATAGAATCATCCAATGGTTTAGGTTGGAAGAGACCTCACAGATCATCTGCTTCCAACCCCCCGCCATAGGTAGGGACATGTCCCACTAGAACAGGCTGCTTAAGGTCTCATCCAACGTATCCTTGAACACCTTCAGGGAGAGAGCAGCCACAACCTCCCTGGGCAACCTGTTCCAGTGTCTCACCACCCTCACTGTGAAGAACTTCCTCCTATCATTCCTTTTAAATCTCTCCTGTTCCAGTTTAAACCCATTCCTCCTCATCCTATCATTACAAGACTTTGTGAATAGTCCCTCCCCAGTCCTCCTGTAGGTCCCCTTCAGATACTGGAAGGTTACTATAAGGTCTCCTCGAAGCCTTCTCTTCTCCAGGCTGCAGATCCCAAACTCTCTCAGCCTGTCCTCATAACAGAGCTGCTGCAGCCCTCTGAGCATCTTCGTGGCCCTCCTCTGGACTAGCTCCAGCAGTTCTACGTCCTTCTTGTGGTGGGGGCTTCAGAGCTGCACACAGTACTCCAGATTCATTGTTCACATTGAGGTCCAGATATTTTCACTATTCTAATTTTTCCTTATTTTTCTCATTCACGCTGCCCCTGCCCCCCCTCCCCCCAAAAACACTTATTACCTCCACACAAGGTATTTAACATTGTGAAGGGGCTAGAAAGAAGTGTAAGTCAAGTGATAGGCTTTATTTTGTACCGAGTCATACAATTTAGTTTTCAGATAGCACCAAAAAAACCCCGAATAAAACCAAAAACCCAAAGCAAAATTGCAATGGAAGTTGTTAAAAAAGCTGACAGTCTAAATACCAGAAAAATATTAACATCTATTGTCAAGAAAAATAAAAAGTATGAATCACTCCATCTCCATGGCACATTTCAAAACTGCTATACCCAGCACAAATTATAGTTTGTTTGATGGTACCAGGGATAATAGTACTTGAGAGTTCCTCCCTGAGTGCCCAGCGTTAATACTAAAAGGGTTCAATTGTCTTGGCTTACACTGTAGACCTGCAAGGGGAAAAAAAAAAAATTTAAAAAAAATTAAGGTTTTCTGAGGCCATCTTTGCTAAAAATAAAAGCTGATACAGAATTATTGTCAATAGCTTCAATCAAAGGGAAAGGGTTTCATGTTTTGTGTACTGCGTTCTGCCTGCAAAACAGAAATTATGCTTGTGTGTAAAATACTGATTTGTTTTCTCAGCTCAGTACAGAACACTTCCAGTGTGATGTCCTCTTTCTCACCAGGCATGTCCTGCACTATTCTGTATTTCATTTCCTTCTCTTGTCAAGCTCCTGATAGGCATATCAGGAATGCTTCCCCGTGCCCGGCAGTCATGTCAGTCCTAAAGAGAGGAGTCATAAATATGATCTTGCCTGCCTGAAAACCCTTGTGAGGAACTGTCCTCCCTTAGGAAGCCTATCACCTTCGATTTTTGCTTGGATTGCCTTTAGCTGGTGGTCTCCTGTGCTTTTAGGAGAGGGATAGAAAAACTTTGCTGCTGTGGTGGTTCGGCAGTTACCTGCTACCCCCCCACCCCCCCCCCAACTTTGAAATAACCCAGGCTAGACTTAAACAGCTGGAAGTTAATAAACAAAGCTTTATATTTACAGCTTTGCTCAATATACAAGCTCCATATTTACAATATATAACAGATATTTGTAGATATACACAGTAAAAAGGTAATGCAGAGATCAAAGTCCCTAAGGGGGGGGGTTTTAACCACCCTACCACCTTCAACCCTCCCCAGTCTTATCTCACCATGAGTCTTGTGCAGCAGATAGGCAAAGGTAGATCGGCGAGGGGGATTAGCAGCAAAAAAGAAGTTAGTGAAATTATTATTCAGATCCAGGGAGAAAGAGCCATGCAGCAGCAGCCACGACCCAAAGCAGTCTGATTTATCTATGTTTGGGTTGCAACTCTTAAACATTTTTTTTTCTTTCTCAGTAAACCTATGAGTGAAGCAGCATCATCAGTGTTCTCCTTTCTCAGCCTATAGTATAATTTCTCATTCAAATCCTCCAATTAGTTCAGACCAGCACAAGCTGAGAACTGCAGGAAATGGGAGTCCTTCTCGGAGCGGCCACTCGTAGGCAGCATCTTGTTTGGTTTCAGGGAGAGCAGGAAGAGAGGATGACAAATTGTATGCAGAGCGGTTCCTTGTGGAAATTCTGGGAGGAATATTGCTTGGCAGCACTGAAAGGAAGCAAACCAAAATGTTGTAATGGCTTGTGTGGATAAATCAGGATTGCTTTCAGGGAGCACTGTTCAGAAGAGAAATAGCATCAGGCTCAAAGATGTTAAACGACACAGACAAAAGAGGTGGAATTTGGTTTGTTTAGCTCTGTTACAGTGTCTTAATTGTAAATAAACATTTTCCAGAGAGTTCAGGGAGCTGAACAAAATATAAGAGATAAGTTTATCCCTTTCCATTGAAGACAAAATGTGGAATTCAGTTTATTTAGCTCTGTTACAGTGTCTTAATTGTAAAGAAACATTTTCCAGAGAGTTCAGGGGCTAAGCAAAATAGAAGAGATAAGTTTATCCCTTTGCATTGAAGACAAAAGGTGGAATTCAGTTTATTTAGCTCTGTTACAGTGTCTTAATTGTAAAGAAACATTTTCCAGAGAATTCAGGGAGCTGAACAAAATAGAAGAGATAAGTTTATCCCTTTCCATTGAAGACAAAAGGTGGAATTTGGTTTATTTAGCTCTGTTACAGTGTCTTAATTGTAAATAAACATTTTCCAGAGAATTCAGGGAGCTGAACAAAATAGAAGAGATAAGTTTATCCCTTTCCATTGAAGACAAAAGGTGGAATTTGGTTTATTTAGCTCTGTTACAGTGTCTTAATTGTAAAGAAACATTTTCCAGAGAGTTCAGGGGCTAAGCAAAATAGAAGAGATAAGTTTATCCCTTTGCATTGAAGACAAAAGGTGGAATTCAGTTTATTTAGCTCTGTTACAGTGTCTTAATTGTAAAGAAACATTTTCCAGAGAGTTCAGGGGCTGAACAGAATATAAGAAATATATTTAT
Source organism: Psilopogon haemacephalus (assembly GCA_013396835.1). Taxonomy (NCBI): domain Eukaryota; kingdom Metazoa; phylum Chordata; class Aves; order Piciformes; family Megalaimidae; genus Psilopogon; species Psilopogon haemacephalus. The sequence continues at coordinate 10,209 of VWZI01003795.1, read as the reverse complement.
CCCTTTCCATTGGTCTAAAAATTTGCAGCACAGCTTATCCTGGGCTCTCTTTGCATGCTTGCTTTCCCCCCCGTCTCTCCTTCTGGCCTTGCTTGCTTCTCTCTGCCAGTTCCTTGGGTTATTGGTAAGAATAGTGATTGGGAGCAAGGAGAGTTAATATTGTGTTAGCTGGCACCAGCCTCTAGGCTTTGTGTCCAGGGGGTTGTCGAGGGGAGTAGCTGGGCTATTGTCTAGTTGTATANCTTGCAGTTCAAACCATTCTATGATTCCAGGTTTTTGGTTTTGTTTTTTTTTTTTTTAAAGTTAAAAGACCCAACTATACTTCACTGTAGTTCCAAAATAACAATGCCAAAGTGATTTTTTTTTTAAGAATAAGAGGTTTTGTTAATTTTTTTTTTTAAGTTAAAAGACCCAAGTATAGTTGACTGTAATTCCAAACTAATAATTCCAAATTGATTTTTTTTAGAATAAGAGGTATTTTTTTTTTCAGTTAAAAGACCCAACTATAGTTCACTGTAATTCCAAAGTAATAATTCCAAAGTGTTTTGTTTTGTTTTGTTTTGTTTTTTAGAATAATTGGTTTTGTTGTTTTTTTTTTTTTTAATTTTAANTTTGTTTTTTAGAATAATTGGTTTTGTTGTTTTTTTTTTTTTTTAAAGTTAAAAGACCCCACTATACTTCACTTTAATTAAGTTAAAAGACCCAACTGTACTTCAATTTAATTCCAAAGTGATACTTGGCTTTCTATCTAAACTCCAGGAAAATTCAACCATAACATGAAGGAAAGCACTGTGATGTTGATCATGTACTTATTTGGTTTTTTATTCATGTGTGAGAAAGAAACATAATTTCTGCTTTTAATAATGAATTTTACCCTAGCTACAGGGGTGCAGCTCCTGCCTATGTAGTGAAGAAAATTAAGTCTGATAAAATAATCCCTGGGGAGGGAGGTTGCAAAATCCCAGTGGTTACTGAAGCAGACAGCAAGAGGAAGATGAGGGTACGGAGCATCACAAGGCACAGAGACCAAGAGGAAGATGAAGGTGCAGAGCATCGTAAGGTGCAGAGAGCTAGAGGAAGATGAGGGTACAGAGCATCATTAGGCACAAAGATCAAGAGGAAGATGAGGCTACAGAGAATCATAAGGTGCAGAGAGCAAGAGGAAGATGAGGGTGCAGAGCATCATAAGGCCTCTAACTAATATATTAACTTACCTGGAAAGAAAACATACTGTAAACCAGAAGAGAAAACATGGATGCTTCCATAGATTTCCTGACAATATGTCCACCTTTGAGGATAAAAAGGCTGTTGTAGAAGCGTTTTCTGCACAGGTTTGGCTGCTGTGTTTCAGGGGTTAATGGCAGTATTAAAAAATATAAGCTAAATAGGGTTTTAATTATGTTCTGTTTAGGTTGTTTTCATCATTACAGTGTCCCAGTTGCCTCCAGCAGTTCGTTAAGGAATGCAAATAGTATGCAACTTGTAGTTTGTTCTTTTGACCCTGCACATATATAGCAACAGAAAGGGCGGCAAGTAGCTGATGCTGTTCAGATTTTCATTTTCACCAGCAGGATTGTGTCCCTTAATCCCAGCCCTGATGCTGTACAGAATTCTAGGACTCAATGGACATCCAAGTGCTATAAGAATCACAGAATCAGTCAGGGTTGGGAGGGATCACAAGGATCATCTAGTTCCAACTCCCCTGCCATGCCCAGGGACACCCTACCGTAGATCAGGCTGGCCATAGCCTCATCCAGCCTGTCCTTAAACACCTCCAGGGGTGTGGCCCCAACCACCCCCCTGGGCAACCCATTGCAAGTTCTCACCACTCTCATTTTGAAGAATTTCCTCTTCACATCCAATCTGAATCTCCCCATCTCCCACTTTGCTCTATAAGAAACAGAATTGCAAAGGGCCCAGCTGAGTGTGCAATTACTACAAATCCTGTTGTGGTGTTGTTTTGTTTTTGTTTTTGGGGTTTTTTTTAACTTCTTAACTTGAAGGTGTTTGGCTTGGATGTGATTAAGGTAGAATGGGAGGTGAAACAATGCTTCTATTTCTTTATTCAGTTTTAGGAAATTTTGTTTTGTCCACTAAGATCTAAATTAGTTCCCCTCAGTGAAGGAACAGAGGGTGATGTTACAGTTGAATCCAAAGAGATAAAGAGAGGAAAGGTGCATGTTGCATGTAGTAGTGCGGTATGGTAGATAACAGAATCCATAAAGGGTAAGAAAGGAAGGAAAAATAAAGTGCAATGGGGTTAATGTTCTTTGAATCATAGAATCATAGAATGGTTTAGGTTGGAAGCGACCTCAAAGATCAGCCAGATCCAACCCTCCGCCATAGCAGGGACACTTCCCACTAGAACAGGTAGTGACAGGACTAGGGGGAATGGAGCAAAGCTGGAGGTGGGGAGATTCAGACTGGATGAGAGGAGGAATTTCTTCAACATGAAAGTGGTGAGAGCCTGGAAGGGGTTGTCCAAGGGGGTGGTTGGAACCACGTCGCTGGAGGTATTTAAGGCCAGGCTGGATGAGGCTGTGGCCAGCCTGATCTAGGGTAGGGTGTCCCTGGCCATGGGAGTGGGGTTGGAACTAGATGATCCTTGTGGTCCCTTACAAACTTGACTGTTTCTATTATTCTATGAAGAGGTCACTCAAGGCCTCAGCCAATCCGGCCTTGAACACCTCCAGGCAGGGAGCAGCCACCACCTTCCCTGGGCAACCTGTGCCAGTGGTTCACCATCTTCACTGTAAAGATTTCTTCCTAACACCTAGTTTAAATCTCCCCTCTGCCAGTTTAAACTCATTACTCCTCATCCTGTCATTACAAGACCTTGTCAATAGTCCCTCCCTAGCCTTTCTGTAGGTCCCCTTCAGATACTGGAAGGCTACTCCAAGGTTTCCCTAAGCCTTCTCTTCTCCAGGCTGCAGAGCCCCAACTCTTGTAGCCTTCCCAATGCAACTAATGGAAGTACTACTGTTTGACACAGGTGAGGGTCAAAGTTTGAAAATACAGCATCAGGAAAAATTCAATACTGAAAGAAGATATGAAGTGGCTACCTGAAAGGAGATTGTAGCCAGGTTGGGTTGGTTTCTTCTCCCATGCAACCAGTGACAGAATGAGGGGACTCAGTCTCAAGCTGCATCAAGGCAGGTTCAGGCTGGATGTTAGGCAGAAGTTCTTCACAGCAAGAATAATAGGGATTGGAATGGGCTGCCCAGGGAGGCCCCATCCCTGGAGGTGTTTAAAAGGAGACTGGATGAGGCACTTGGTGCCATGGGTTTAGTTGATTATAAGGTGTTGGGTGATAGATTAGACTTGATATGAAAGGTATTTTCCAACCTGGTTAATTCTGTGATTCTGTGACCTGTGGATATGGGTCTAAATTCTGCCATGACTGTTATTTTTAAACTTTTTTTAATTCCTTCTAGATGATGAAATTACTTACAGAGGTTCCATCCAGCTCAGTGCTGGCCTCCCTAGACCTCAGTATTTTTTCTGTTTGAGTCTCTCTGCGTATTTCTGTCACGAGGCAGAGTTTTACAGTCATAGGTGCAAACAGGATTAGTTCTTGTAATAACATTTCAAAGAGAGGCTCTCATTGGCAGAAAGCAACTTCGTGCAGGATGCTGATGACATAAGCAGCGTGTTGGATGATCCAGCCTGAAAAAAAAAAAAAAGAAGCTGCTAAGACATCTTTAAATCAGATGCAGTTGTGTCCAGGAGGAAATCATTTGCCTTAGAAATGTTGCTGTAGCATGTTGCACAGGCTTGGCAACCCGTGCTCCTTCTGCTCTGTGTCATCTCATTAACGTCGTTATTTGGGAGCCGGAGTCAAACACTTTGCATTGGGCAGCAGTTACAAATACTTGACACAGTATCCATAAAATGCAATTTTATTTTATTTCCCCCCC
>VWZI01003794.1:23863-37441 GCA_013396835.1 Psilopogon haemacephalus | reverse complement strand
TTTTTTTCTTCTCTATAAACCTCTGTATTTCAGCTTACTGCAATGCATGCATAATTCAAGGGACCAGCAGTGTTACTGAGAGATACATATCTGCTCTCCATGTTGGAAGGAGGAATGTGGCTTATGCATTTTTTAAAAATGGAATTAAATAATGCTCAGTGCCTCAGTCACCTTAGAAATAAGAGCTTTTAGCTGAAAATTCAGAGAGAAACCCCAAAGGAGAGGGAGAATGTACTTCATAAAGATATAATGTTCCTCAGTAAAGGCAGTAGTTAAAAGCTCTGAAGATAAATTTTCCCATAGCACAAACATGATGGGCTTAGGTTTTGTTTTTTTCTAACACCCTTGGGCTTTGATCTGAATTTATAATTTAGTTACCAAATAACTGCAACAAAGATGGTCTAAAGGGTCAGGGAATTATTTTGAGGACCAAAGAGATATCAGACTCAAGCCCCTCAGAAATCAATGAGTTTTAACAGCAAGTTCTTTCTCCACATGACTTCAGGATACAAACATAACATTTTAAGATCAGAGCAACAAAGCAGATGAACTGGACTTAACACAACAAAATTACCAAAACAGTAGTTACTTCTTTATAACGTTCATATTCACTCCAGCCCTACTTTGGACAAGCAATGTAGAGGGCTGATGTGGGGAGATGTTTATACAGTGAACTAGGTTCCCTCCTTAATTTTCTACTAAAGTTGCAAGGAAAGACCAGCAAGACTCCAAAAGTGTGGAAAAAAGTAATATCCACATCTGCAAAATCAGCCAGCATTCACAGGGGCTGCCCAGTAAAAGGACACCTGTACCTAAGACCTTTTAGTGACAACAGATTAAACAACAGCAGGATCTGATTGGCAAGTTGCTTGAGAAATGAAAGATTAATCTTTAATAAGATTTAGGTCTTGATCAACAAAATGCATTAGAAGTGGTATCACTGTTGCCTTTGTACTACAATTTGTACTTGAGGGTGATGATTACTACAAATGGAGAATGGTTTTGTGTACAAAACCCCCAAATGTCATCTGTGCCATCTTGGAGTGCAACATGAATAAAGAAGGATTGCAGAAGGAAGGGAGAGGTAAGAGCAAAGGAATTATCTGTCAATTTTCGGCTCTGGATACGATTTTGCTTCTGGTCATGACAGGTGAGAATTGGATTCAGGAGACCAGAATTTCTGTTGCAGTCCTTCCCATTCCATTCTGGATTACTGTGTCTGTCAGGAAGAATGTAGAAAAAACATTAATCTTCAGCTGTACTTTTGAGATGTGTATCTATCCAAGAGTTCAAAAGAAATCTTTGTTAATTACCAAACATTATGCTTCAAGACAGGAAACGCAGTTATATGTCAACAAAGGCTACAGCTGCCATTCTAAACCATACTGATATTAATACATTCTAAACCACCATGTCCTGCTAAGACCGTTTGTGAATGGATCAATGAGTGTCCTTTTCTTTACCACTGCCAAAATTAGATAATATGAAGAAAAATTAGTTAACAGTGTAGGGGGATGAACAGTACCCAGATATATGTCTCTTGCATTATAGAAGCATACATGGTTATGGATATACATGGAAAGACAGGTTGAGAGAAATTACTCAGATTTGATAAAGTACTAATGTAGACTCAAAAGTAGCTTATTGCTTTTTTTTTTTTTTTTTAATACTCAAATTTATAGCAGGATAGAAGAGGATATTCCCAAAGGAATGACTTTGCTGGGAAGCCTCAGGGAAAATGTAGATATTCAGTGCTTGTTCATCCTCCTTCCCAGGCTCTTTAAGGCAAAAGCAGTCTTATCTTCTGAGTTTAATAGCAGAGGTGTTCAATCGTAAGTACTCAACACTGATCCCTACACTATTCTAGAAACTGTAAAGAATTATTTCTTAAATTAATCACATATCTCTTCAAGTAATTAAGTATTTAAAATTTCAGCAGTGACTTTTTGCTTAGCTTCCCCATGGCAGCTTGTGGCTTTTAGAAGATGTGAATAAACGGACTTTTCACTTTTTCCAATGAGTATGGTAATGTTAAGAGACACACTGTTCAGGCCAGGTCTGCTCCTTTATCTCAGCTAAGAGCATCTCTCTTGCAGGGTTTATGAGAGGGCTAAACACAATATTGGGGATTGCAACAGGCTAATTTACAGCAGCTGTAACAAGTGAATCCAAGTCAGTGTTTTCTTTAGAGAAACCTTTCATATGAACTCTAAAAAATGTTGTAGGTTTTGGAAATAGGTGACCAAACCTGTAGAAAATCTAACATAAAATAAGAGAAATTGGGTAGACTAACAAAAAAGCCTACCTAATGGGTACCTCTAGAAGAGATTAAAGTGTCTTGCTCACCTTGCTGTTACCTACCCAAGATGTTTTCCCACAGCAAAAAAGAATCCCCTTATGATTTTCTTCCAGAATCTTTTTTATGCCTTAAAATTATATGTTGAAAAAATAAGAAATCACCGTCATGGTACTACATCAAAGTGAAGAGAGTTCTCTAAAAAAATTCACCCATATCTCAAAATTAAACTGTATTTCCGAGCTCCAGTGTATTCTGAGATGCCTTTACTTACTTACACCAATCACTGATCTAAATATTAATTTTTATATATTGGTAAATCAGTTTCAAAGTAAAGACATACTGGAGTCAGACACAATACAACAGTACACTGCATGATAAAATCTGCATATAATGCAGAGATTGTTAATCTTCCAGTCTCCCAGCTGCTGTTTAATCTTGGCATGAATTAATAACACAGATATGTTTCAACATGCAGAAAGGGTTAATTATACAAAGGTGGAAAAAGAACATGAAGAGGCTTTTCATTATTGATCTTGTGTTTTTTTCCATGTTCAGTTGTCTCTCTGCCTTAGTATTAAAAGGAGAAAATGGAAATCAACTTCTCAACTACTTAGGGTGGTGAGAAAAAAAAATACAAAACAGTACTTGAAATACATAATTAAGTTTGTGTAAATTGCATGCTTGATAGAAGGGAGTTAAAGAGCATCAGATTGGGACAATTCCTTGGTGATGTGTTATGAGTCTATCATGTTTGTAACATTTAGAAAGGAACACTAATGCATAAATGGTAATAGATTTCAGATAGTAAAGTTAGTCTCTAAATCCTTCAGGGACTGTACAGTTTCTGTCTGTTTTTCCTTTCTTGCTTTGTTTTGTTTTGGATTGAGTTTATTCATTTTTTTGGTTTGGTTTGTTCCTCACTCCCCCCTCCCACTTTTGCCCTAAATGATCCCAGTCTTGGATCTTCCAGGTAAAACATCTTAAACACCAAATGCGTTTTCAGCTCCTACAGATATTAAGTGGTCTGGTAAATAATGGCTGATATAATCTTTAATGAGTATGTTTTAAGGAGAGTTTTATGATTGTGGGAAATTGAATTTGTCCCCTGTTTCTAATAACTTTGTGTTGAAACCTTCCTTTGTTTTCCAAATTTGTAGTGCTATTTCTCTGATGAAAATGCACAGTGAAGGGAAGATTTAAATGAAGGACTAACAAGAGTCTTAAATTGTGAAAATTTGTGAGTTACACATCATAAAAAAGAAGGAACACCTTATTTAACACATGGCTCAAATGCCAATAGCTGTATCTGTGTAGGTTTAACTCTAGTAGAGTTACAAATCAAAATGCATTTCCACTCTCCAGGAAAACTTTTGACTCTTTGCTGCACAGACTAAACACAGATAGCAATGTTGTAAAGTTGACAAATGTAATTCCCTCCTTAAAGAAAACATTAAGGGAAGAAAGTAAATCACTGCTTTAAGCACAGCTTTTGAAATGAGAGTTGAATTCTCAAATGCTGTGGTTGTACTTCTGCTAATGAAGTGGGGATGCACTGAAGAAGAATTTGGAATGTTTAATTGAAACAGAAAATACTATATTATAGTTAGCTGTAAACAAACATTCATTACCTCTGATGAAGGAAGAAGAGACATTACTGAATTATTCTACCAATAAAGAACGGGAAATCTTACATGTCTACACTGCAAATAACAATTCCATATTTATTTATTTAATTTTGGTCAAGGAGTCTTAGATGTCACACAGGAACAGAGGCTATCTTTAGTCATTCTATATCTAGCTGGCTGTGGGGTCAGTCAGCATAAGAATATCCTCAGCTTCAGATTTCTTCTCATTGTCTAGAAAAATAATCTTTCATCCCAAATGGTGCCAAAGCAGACAAAAGAGAAATCCTCTTCTCCAGAACTTTTTTGAATAGTCCAGGTTTTTAAACATGGTATCTTGCTGAAAAATTGTGGGTTTTTGCCAAACATCTCTAGCATTTCATTAACTCCAAATGCCTTTCTGAAATGGTGCATCCAAGTACTTGCATGTTATCTTGGTACATAGATATCTAAGACTGTCTTTAGTTGGATAAACTAGTCCTCTGGGAAGCCACCTTATTTTCTGGCAAAATTTGGTATTTCAAAATCCTGAACAGTGCACGAATTTCTTGAGAGCTCAGAATTGAGTTTACTAGGAATTAAATATGCTATAGAACAATCCACAGGGTAAGATGACATAGGTGACTTTAAACAGTTCTGTGCAATTTCAAGGCTCAAAAAAAGGAAAACAGAAAAATAAAATTTAAAAAAGACAACAAAAACCAACAACAATGCTGCTGTCTGCTGCTGCTTTCTTGTCTTTCTTTTTATGTTTCAGATTGATATTTATTAATTCCTGGTAGCAAAAAATACTGGTCATTTTGTAGGTGTTGTGCTGTGTTCTTGTGTCTTTCATTTTATCTCAGTAATTGCATAGAGTTGCAAAGACTCTTGGGGCATTTCACAGAATCAGAGTAGCAGGGGTTGGAAGGGCCTTCTGAAGATCATCTGGTAGATGATCTGCTAGAGCAGGATTATCCAGAGTAAATCACACCTATACATGTCCAGTGGAGATTTTAATGCCTCTGAGCATTGAGACTCCACATCCTCTCTGGGCAGCCTGGTCCAGAGTTCTACCTCTTTCACAGTGAAGAATTCCAAGGCATTGTCCTTGTGCTTCAGGTTGAGTATTTGAGCTGTAAACCTGTTCTGTGTAAGACACACCCCATCAGATAACCACTGCATTAGAATATTTTTTTGTGCTTCAGCAACCCAGGTTACTCTGAATTCAAATTAAGACCAGAAATGTATCCTGCAGCACAAGATATGAGGTGTGCTTGTGGTGTAAATAAGAAGTAATGAAAGAAACAAAACCTCTTCAGATTCCCCTTGTTTTGTTTGGAAGCTTAGAAAAATTCATCTTCCTTGGCAGCCTGTCCACATGTGTTTAGCAAGGGTGGTCACTGTTGCTTAGTCCAATACCAGAGCATTCTTTGAGGTAGTTATGCTGATTCCTGCAGATTCCACTATGGATTTTTGACAAGCAGCAATGAGCCATGTTATGTATTTTCGGTACACAGGAACCAAAAATCAGAAAGGGGTTTTAAAACAGTCTGTGGTAGACATTTCTTGTTATAGATTGTTATACACTTCCACTACAGTCTGCATCTAACAGACATTCATCCACACCTGACTTAATAATACTGCACTTCTTTTAATGATACTTCTTTTACAGCAGGACACGGGGCATTCTGAGACTCATCCCTATGGATCTGCTTCATCAAACTGCATAAATGTGTTTTACTGTAAGTCTAAAAAGTTTCTGGGATTTCTCACATTGTTAGCACAAATTGCTGAAATTTTTTACCTAGCCTGAATACAGGAGGATTAATTATCCATCTGCACTGACCAGTTAACAAAAGCCTTAATAACTTCCCCAACAAAGTCTCTCAAAACTTGTCCAAATGTTTGCACACTTTTGTCAATGAAATGACTACAATAAAGTGAGCAGTGTGTTGCCTCTTGTCAGAGAAAAGTACTCTTCCCACACTGAAAAGGCTCAAGTGATGTCTGGTTCAGCAGTGTGTGTGTCTGAGTGTTACAAGCGCAAAAAACTTCCTTTATTCCTTTTCCTGAAAGCTCCTCCATAGCCTTCTAAGTCAAAAACCTCCACTGTCTTTTGAACATTCTTACCAACATTTCATTAGTTTTTTCCAGCAATCTTCATAAAAAGAATATTGCAAATTATTCTGGATATTGGTTTCTTACCATCATGTAAGCTCATCTTGACTCAAAATACCAGTCCACATTAGACATTCAGATAGAAGAAAGATTAAAGCTGAAAATAATATGTGTTGGGCTGTGGAACTTAAAAAGCAAAACAAACCCCCCCTCCCCCCACCCTAAACTCCTGATTTCCAAGAGGACAGCAAAAGAAGTGTGAGACTCTTTAATTAAGGAAATTTTATTCTGTTTACCAACAAGAATATTTGAAAAGTTACTTCTAAACTGTGTGCTGTAGAGGATTTTCTGAAGGACTCTGAAGGATACCCACTCAGTTGTAGCTTGATTAGAAGTGGGAAATCTGGAGAAGCTGTTACAAAGAAGCAGTCTCACAAAATAGCTTGTACAGAGTGGGCGTTCACAGGGATTTTGAGTAGGGAAACTAAGGTGATGGTTTGCTTCTGAAAGTAAAATCTTGTAGATGACTTATCCAAAGGAATCCTGAATATTGGGCATCCNTGACTTATCCAAAGGAATCCTGAATATTGGGCATCCATTCAAACCAGTGTGCTCATATTCTTTTAATACCAGAAGTACTGGAATTTGACTGACATTCCTTGTATTTATCCCCTTCAGGTAAATACTTTACAGAACAAAACAGTAAAATCATGTGTTTCACAGAGAATATTCTAAGGTAGAGTAATCACGTTATGAAACCTACTACTCTTTTAAAACTACAGTATAAAGTAGATGTGTCACATTTGGACTTGACTCAGCATCAGTTTCCCTGTGACAATACAAAGTCAGCCAAAAACTATAAAACCTATCCAAGAGGAAAAGAAAATCAGAATCATAGAACTGTACAGTTGTTTCAGTTAGAAAAGACCTCTAACATCATCAGATCCAAACATTACCTAACGCTACCATGTCTGATGCCAAACCATTTTCCTCTGTACCACATTTCTGAGTCTTAAACACCTCCAGGGATGGCTATTCAACTACCCTGAGGAGCCTACACCAGCACTTGAAAACCTTTTCACTGAAGAAATTTCTTCTAATGTCCAACCTGCACCTCCACTGGTGCAAGGAATCATAGAATCATAGTGATCTAGGTTGGAAGGGACCTCAAAGATCATCTAGTTCCAACCCCCTACCACAAGCAGGGACATTTCCCACTAAAACAGGTTGCTCAAGGCCTCATCCTACCTAGCTTTGAATACCTCCACAATCTCCCTGCGCAACCTGTTCCAGTGTTTCACTAAAGAACTTCCTCCTAACATCCTGTTTAAATCTCCCTTCTGCCAGTTTAAACCTATTACCCCTCATCCTGTCATTACAAGACCTTGTAAATAGTCCCTCTCCAGCCTTGCTGTAGGCCCTCTTCAGATACTGGAAGGCTACTCCAAGGTCTCGTCAAAGCTTTCTCTTCCAGTTTAAACCCAATCTGCAATCTGAGAGTACTTCCTCACATCCCATCACTTGTTACCAGGGAGAAGAGACTGACACCAGCCTTGTGCTAACCTCCTTTCGGGTAGTTGTAGACACTGAGAAGACCTTTGCTCAGTTTCCTTTACTCCAGGCTAAACAAACCCTGTTCCCTGAGCCACAACTTGTAAGACCTGCTTTCCAGACACTTCACAAACCTAAGATCATTGAGTCCAGCTGTTTACTTAACCATCTTGGCCACTAAACCATGTCCCAAAGTGCCATGTCTACACATTTTTTAAACAACTTCAGGGATGCCTCACTCATCATCCTGTTCCAATGCCTGACCACTCTTTCTGTAAAGAATTTTTTCCTAGTATTCAATCTAAAACTGTCCTGGCACACTTTCAGGCCATTTCCTCTCATTCTATCACCTGATACCAGGGAGAAAGGCACCAACACCCATCTCACTACAACCTCATTTCAGGGAGTGGCAGGGAACAATAAGCTCTCCCTTCAGCCTCCACTTCTCCATATTTAATAATCCCAGTTCCTTCAGACATTCTTTGTAACACTCATTCTTTATACCCTGTATCTGCTTTGTTGCCTTTCTCTGGACATGCTCCAGCACCTCATTGACCTTCTTGTGATGGGCCCAAAATGGAAAACACTACTCAGTGCATGGCCTCATCAGTACCCAGTGCATGGGGCAAATCACTGCCCTGGTCCTGCTGGTCACACTACTGTTGATACAAGCCACCTGGACACACTGCTGGCTCATGCTCAGCTGTCTGCTGATCACCACTAGGTCTTCCTCAGCCCTGTAGTGTTGCACGGGGTTGTTGTGAGCATCATGTAGACTCAGATTTGATAGAGCACATCCACAGAGCATCGCAATCACAAAAGCAGCTGCATACTTGCAGTTGTACATCTCAGCCTTGTATAATGCGAACATGAGGAGTTCTTTTTGAAGTAAGATTGTGGAGGAATGCCTATCCAGAAAAGATCGTCTCCACATAAGTTACTGTCTGTGCAACTGCTTGATGCAATTCTTCCTGTCTGGATGTCTCTGTCTTTTGACTTAAGTGTCAATCACAGTCTGAAACTCTGTTGTGGTGTTGACACAGCAGCAGATTGTACTGACAGAGCTTCTCAGCAGGGAGCAGCCATTGATACGAAGTTGCCCTGGCTTCGGTAGTGGCCGAAGTCTACAGGGTCAGTGAGCACATCATGGCCTCTCCTGCCCTTCTGTCAAGCATGCAGACAGTGTGGGCTGAGCAGTAGTCCTGAACACTGTTACAGCTCTCTGAGATCATTGCAATGCCTGAAGAAAATCACAGGATTTATCCTTTCTTTTGTTCAAATCCAGTAACTTAAAATCGGTGTGGCAGTAACTGTGATACCTGAATAATAATTATTTCAATTATTTCAATTCAGTTTCTTTCTATGTCAAGCTCATCTGTGTGCTAGAATAATAACACTAAACTGTGTGCTAGTATCACTAAAACTGAGGAAGAGTTGGAAGCAAAATGTTATTAACTTTATGGATTTTCTAACAAAACAGAGCGGTTTTTAATCCTTATTAGATAACAGAGGAAAAATGTGTTTTCATTAATTCTTCAGTGATAGTTGTTTCTTTAAAATGGACAAGAATTAGGCACCAAAAGCATTCAAAATCTTTGTCTTCTTTAGAGCTCTAGAGACATGTGAAATCTGAAAACTGGAACAAGGCATTATCTGTACAAAGAATTTTTTCTTTTATGCCTTTGAATGAATTAACCTATAAAAGGTTACTTAGATTGTGCAGCAAGCCTCAATAACATTGTTTTTATCATTATTGCTAGAAATCTCAGTCTTCTGAATACAATTATTTGGAACCAGTGTACAGTATGTTCAATCTTTCCTTTAAAAATTGTGAGGATCCTGATTGTGCATGCTATACTTTTCCTTGCCTTTTCTGGACTTGAAAATGCATTATGGATTTACAGTAGTAATTAGTACTTGCAGAGGAGATGGGTACAAATTTTTCTCTTCTTATCAGAAAATGCATTAATAGGTTTCTAATTCATGAGTAGAATCATAGAATCATAAAATCATAAAATCAGCCAGGCTGGAAGAAACCTCCAAGATCATCCAGTCCAACCTATCACCCAGCCCTATCCAATCAACTAGACCATGGCACTAAGTGCTCCATCCAATCTTTTCCTGAACACCTCCAGGGACAGTGACTCCACCACCTCCCTGGACAGCCCATTCCAATGGCAAATCACTCTCTCTGTGAAGAACTTCCTCCTAATATCCAGCCTATACCTTCCCTGGCACAACTTCAGACTCTGTCTCCTCATTCTGTTGTTGATTGCCTGGGAGAAGAGACCAACCCTCACTTGGTTACAACCTTCCTTCAGGTGGTTGTAGACAGCAACAAAGTCACTCCTGCCTCCTCCCTTCCAGGATAAACAATGCCAGCTCTCTTAGCCTCTCCTCATAGTGTGCTCCAGACCCCTCACCAGCTTCATTGCCCTTCTCTTTGTTCCAGTACTTCAACATCTCTCTTGAATTGAGGGGGCCAGAACTGGACACAGTACTCAAGGTGTGGCCTGACCAGTGCTGAGTACAGGGGAAGAATAACCTCCCTTGCCCTGCTGGCCATCACTATTCCTGTTTCAGGCCAGGATGCCATTGGCTTTCCTGGCCACCTGGGCACACTACTGTCTCATGTTCAGCCTACTGTCTATCAGCACCTCCAGGTCGCTCTCTGCCTGGCTGCTCTCCAGCCACTCTTTCCAGCCTGTAGTGCTTCCTGGGTTTGTTGTGGAAAAAAGTGTAGAACCCTACACTTAGCCTTGTTAAATCTCATCCTGTTGGCCTCTGTTCACCCATCCAGCCTGTCAAGGTCCCTCTGCAGGGTTCTTCTACCCTCCAGTAGATCGACACCTTCTCCTAACTTTGTGTCATCTGCAAACTTACTGATAATGGACTTAATCTCCTTGTCCAGGTCAAGACTGGGCCCAGCACTGATTCCTGAGGCACATCACTAGTGACTGGTCACCAGCTGGATCCTGTGTTCATTTTCTTTTTATATGGGAGAGAAAAAGGGTGAAGAAAGATTGTTTTTCACATCTGTCAGGAAACAACTAACAAGCTGCAGAAGAGTAAATCTGTTGTTCAAAGCTTTTGGTCAAAATTCAGGCTGACATGCTAGCCTATTGTGGATATGACACCAAGTTAAGTGTCAGTGGTTGATTTAAATGTGGGTAGAGAGGCTTTTCAGAGGGACTTGGATAGGCTAGATCAATGGGCCAACATTAATGGCATGAGCTTCAACAAGGCCAAATGCAAGGTCCTGCTCTTGGGTCACAACAACCCCATCAACACTGCAGCCTTGGGGCAGTGTGGCTGGAGAGCTGCCTGGCAGAAAGAGATCTGGTGGGTTGTAATAGACAGGAAACTAAGGGGAGACCTCTGCTGTCTACAACTACCTGAAGAGACACTGTGGAGAGGATGCTGCTGGTGTCTTCTCACAGGTAATTGGAGACATAACAAGGGATAATGGCCTCAAGATGAGACTAGGTAGGTTTAAATTGGATATTAGGAAAAAAGTTTTTCACAGAGAGAGTGGTCAGAAACTGGAATGAGCTGCCAGGGTGCTGGTTGAGTCACCAACCCTGGATGTGTTTAAGGGTTGTCCAGATGTGGTGCTTAGGGATATGGTTTAAGGTGAATCTTGTAAAGTAGAGTTGTAGGTTGGACTTGGTGATCTTAAAGGTCTTTTCCAACCTGGATGTCTGTGTAATATGTACTCTTAACATTTTGGGGGTTGGGGAGGGGGGTGGTAAATAAATAAAGCTACTATCCAGTAAGCATGTCAACCAGCATCAATTAATTTCAAAATAGGTCAAACCTTTTTTTCCCCAAAATGGAAAGATTTATACAACGAAGTAACAATTTGTTTCAGAAAAGAAATAATAAATTAATTAAATACATACATCACATGAACTTCAGGAAAATCATTAGTAACATTTCACCAATGTAATTAGATAGTCCCTTCCTCTTCCTTATGACGCCACCTTCTTACAGTATTACCCAGCATGATGGTGGGGGCAGGGTGCTGGGCTAAGAAAGCTGAAGATCAGTGATCAACATTGCAGTACTGAGGGTATCGAAATGGAAATGAAGCCACAAAAGAAAGGGAAAGCAAATGAGGTTTTATGGATGGCCAGCAGTGTACTTCATATGTATCACAGGCTTAAAAGTGCTTGAAGAAGTTTGGTGTAACCTTGACAGCAGATCACAGCAGAAAGCATTAACTCATGTACCATGCACCTTTAGTCACAGCAGTCATTACTGTGCTTTACGTTGCTACCATAGGCTGTTCTATATAAGACAGCTTTTTACCTTCATGAAGTCTCTTACCAGTTCATTGAATGTGATGAAGTTTGTAAAGGGAATGTTTTGGGAGTTCTTTCTGTTNTTTTTTAATATATATTTTTTTCTCCACCTCTAACTGTCATCAGTCTACTGCCACTGCAATTTCACTATTCCCAACCTTGGTACTCTGAGGAAGACAGATTTTGCATCCATGTATGCCCTGTGAGATTTTAGGTTCCTCCTTGTGATGGTTTGGGAGTTACCTGTCTACCCAAACTATGAATTCACCCAGACTCATCCGGCGGAAAGTTAAGGAATGAAGCTTTATATTCATAGCTTAGCACAATTTACAAGCAGCTGTTTACAATATATTACAAATTTTTACAGTTATATAGAAGTTATATAGAAGTTATGTATACAAGTATGTACACTGCAGCACAAACAAACCCAAACCAAAACAAACTAAACATTCCAAACCACCACAAAAAAAAAAAAACACAAAAAACCAAACCACTGAAACATTTCCTCCCCCATCAAAGTCTTACTAGGTTTTTACTAAAACTTACTTCCATACTGAGCTGCTGATGTAACCTAAATCAAAAGCACAAACTTAAATGAGTTTTGGCCAAAATAAATATCCAGGTTTCTACCTTTTTTTCTTTTGCTTAGTAAATCTATCAAAGTTTGGAACTTCTGGACTTTCTGTCCTTAGCTGACTGTTGTTTTGTCCAAAGTGATTGGAATCTGGAAAGAATTACACCATTTGTGTATACCTTGAATAAATAAATGTAGTTTAAATAAATCAATTTGTTTCCATTTTACTACTCTGTTACTTNAATGTCATCAGGTTAAAATATTGTCTTATCAAAAGTCACATTTTAAGAAAAGGTAATGAAATGTGTAATTTTTTGCTTTCCTAGAAAGAAACCTCTGACAGTGGTACCCGCATGGGAATAATCCAGTGTTATTTTATTCTGCAAGGCAATTAAGCTTTTCTTTCCTTCCTGGCTCTCCAGATGGCCAGTTTTTGCTTTGGTTTATTTACAAAAGTGTGAGACCACTTCTCTTGTCAACATAGCAACAAGAGAGATTTCACAGACTGAAATAGTTTGGTGACCTTTTGGAAAGTGCTTACACCATGGTCTTGTGAGGGTTTCCCCCTTGCAAAGGTGTACAAGTGATTATTTGACCCACTCTCTGTTGTCATGCTCTTTTGTTATCCCTATGCTGCTCCCTATGCTAGTTTCGGTTTATTCTTCTCTGTGCACATTTGGAGAGTGTGAGAACACCTGGGTTTGTGGAGAGGGTGAAGAAAGTCCACCTGCCTTCTTGGTGCTGTGTTAAAAACAATTGTAGTTTGCTGCCAAGGGTTAAAGTTAAAGAGTGATGCTGGAGTGATTTCTCCCTCCTACATGAAACCCTTTGTCAATCTAAGTCTTGACTAACCCCTCTACAGAAACAGAAAAAATAAATTGCTTGAGACCAGGGTAAATAAAGTAGAGACATCAGTGGTGACAGACCTTTCTCAGATTTTGTATATACAGCAAGAAAGGTTATTCTGGCTATGGTTAAGTATCTTGCAACCTATGTTGAAGACATGGGCTATAAAGTCCCAAAAGAGTCCTTGGGAAGAAGCTGGCAATTCATAACCCTAAAGCTGATTTGGTGGTATATGAACACTGAACGGAGAGCTCAGGAAAAATCCAAGAGGTATGAGGTCTG
>VWZI01003794.1:6034-23768 GCA_013396835.1 Psilopogon haemacephalus | reverse complement strand
TCTATGCCTTTTTTTTTTATTAATCTGTTATGGTGTTTGCCTGTTTATTTGTTTTGTCTTGTTTCACTGTCTTTTCCATTGATTAAGAGATATGGGGGGGATTTTATTATATTATTAACTACAATTCTGAAACATTTGCAGAAAGTGAGATAAGCTTTTATTAGAAGGTGCCTTTCCAGCTTTTTCAAAGAAATTATAAAGAAAAGTCTAGATAACTTTGTTGTTCAGACAATTATATATTCTTTACATGCTCAATAACCCTATTAATCATATTTTGCAAAGTCATTCAATGCATTTTTTTCCCTTGCACAGGTTATTGACCAGTAACTTTGTGTCTTAGTGCAAAAATCCTATGCAAGAACAGGAAAGCCATAGACTAGAAATGGTACATTTGAATAGTTCTCTAGTCTTGAAAATGTCTCATGAGAGTTTTTGTTGTCTCCACTCATACAGATTCTTAGAATTACCTGGGAATTTGACATTATTTAGATATCTGCAAAGATGTGGATCAAATTTGTTTCTGTTGATACGAGCATTAAGTGGCTTTCTACAACCTGTCACTTCATACATTACTGAATGTCCCTATTGCACAGTAAGCATAGATACTTATTATCTCCTTTTAAATATGAAATAGTAGAGTTTTTTGAACACTTCCATTATTCTATTACTGAAATGCAGTCATTGCAAGAAGCTGGTGCAAGCAGAGCAGCAGCAGTTGCTGTGTGCCAGAAGGGGTACAATGCTTGTGAGGTCTGCTGGGAGCACCTGAGCGGATTTCTGGGTCCCCACATCCCTTGGGCTGTGTATATGTTGGGACAAACTGGCAGCCAAGAGGTCTCATGAGAGGGCAGGTGAGAACTGGGTAGTTATCAGCAATAGCCATGGCTAGTTCAGACTGCAGAAAACTGTATATAACTGGCTGGTAAGGAGCACCAGCAAACAGGTCATGCAAACAAGGGGGTAGCAGCATGACAGTCTTTGTGGCAGTTCATGTGGAGGGGTGTGCAGAAAGGGCAGGACACTCTGCCACTTACCAGACTGCTGCCTGCTCTGTTCATCCACGGGCTTAGGCTGCAGCCCTGATGGTCATCTCGTATAACACATGGCTGTGCAAATCTGCCCAGCAACCTAGGGAAGAAAGGGGTTGTTAGGCAGAGCATGGTCTCTGTGGCTGACAGAAATCATCTACCCAGTCAGGCTAGACACCACCCAGACAAAGATTCCTAGTAGGGAAGCTAATGTTCAAGCAGAAGGCTGGAAAAAATTCACTCTTTCCTCCTGGGCAGAGAAGGGTGCAAGATCCAGTGCATTAGTAGAAGTAGTGGGTGGGGCAGCTGCAGAAAGAAGTAATGCAGTTACACTGTGTTAGGGAGAGAGAATCAGATATAGATAATTATCAAGACTTAAGAACATATATAAGGATCCCATGGCACTGATTTCCAAGGAGTACCAGACCAAGGATGTCAATGGGGAACACACAATCCTTTGGAGGAGAGGGAGTCATGGTCTCCAGTGATGTGTAGGAACAGTATATCATTTCGCTCTCCTTGTATGTACCAGCTATCAAAAGAGATGACATTTTGGCAGCTGTCAAAACAAATGGGTGAGATTCACAAAGAGAAAATGGACCAGCAGCACACAAAAGTTGCAAAAGAAAGCGATAGTAGTAAGTGTCTCTGCTGAGAGGCAGCAAGGTACTAATTTGGCAGCCTGATACACAGTCAAGGAAAGTTTGCAGCTTACCATGAGCCAAGACCTAGGATGTCACAGAGAAACTGCCACAACTGGCTAGATACATAGACTACTATCCTCTACTTCTTTTCAATATAGGCACTAATGCATGTAAAGCCTGCTCCAGGTCAAGCAGGACTTCAGAGCCCTGTGCATTCAAGTGAAAGAAAGAGGTACTCAAGTGAGACCTGCTCTATCTTGCCAAACATACGGGTGCAAGCAGAAAATGATGTGTCACAGAGACCAATACCTGGATTTTTGGATGCTGTTTTTGCCATGGATTTCATGTCTATGATTAAGGGACATTCTTAGATTAATACAGCCTGTTGGGAGAGAGGAGATCCACTGATACAGAAGAAACAGGAGAAACTTCACTAACAGATTCATTCAGTGAATTTTGCTTCAGATTAATTAACTTGAGGGTAGGGTCCAGAGCTGTATCCACAAGCCACAGGGTAGATGAAAACGTCTACCAGGGTATTAAGAATGCTCTTCAACACTTTCCAAAGGCAAGAGCACTAAGTATAGCTACATTAAGTGTATGTTTACCAACATATTTGGTTTATGTAAAAGACACGAGGAACTGGAGCTCTGTTCTCAGTCTAAGGGTTACAATATAATAGGAATCACAGAAATCTGTTTGGGAACATCACATGACTAGAACAGCATTATAGATGTCTACAATCTCTTTTTGAGAGACAGGAAGAGAAGAGGAGCTGGAGTTGCACGTTGTGTAAACCAGAAATTTAATTGTATAGAGCTAAACTTTGAACACCATGGAAATTGTATCAAATGCCTTTGGATCAAGATTGCAGCAAGTGTGACCATGGGAGATGTTATGTTAGGTATCTGCTACTGACCTCACAGTCAGGATGACAAGACGAAAGAAAATCTTACTTTGGGTGCTCAAGGAAGTCTTGAGATAATGACCTCATGACTGATTTCAAGCACCTGAATATTTGTTGGCAAAACAAGACAGCAGTGCATCAGTCACCCATTAGGTTCCTGGAATGCATCAAGAACTGCTTTCTGTTGGACACGTTGATAGGAGCAGCACATAGGTGGATTTACTGCTTGTAAACCCAGAAGCATTACTCGACAGCATAGCAACAGATGGTGGCCCTGGCTGCAGCAACCACAATGTCATGGATCTTAAGATTCTAGTGAGCACACTGAAAACCATCAGTAGGACAAAGACCCAGGATTTTAGGAATGCCAACCACAACATGCTCAGACGACAGTAGTGAGGGATTCCATAGGAAGCAGCCATGGAGACAAAGTAGCTTGTGTGTGCTGGGACTTATTCAAGGTCAGACTCCTGAAAGCACAAGAAGTGGCTACAAAGAGAATGGAGGCTTTATCTTCTCAGGAGCTGTATGAAGAAAACAAGCAGCAATGGGTATGAGTTGCACTGGGAGAAGTTTCATCCCAACATAGGAAAGGATTTTTTTGCAATAAGAATAATCATTCACTGGAACATCCTCCCCAGAGGATGTGGAAGAGTTCCCATTGCTGGAGGGGAAACAATGCTAGATAATCTCAGCCAAGCACCCTTTGCCATGAAATGTTCAATCAAATGATCTTTTGAGGTCACTTCCAATTGAGGCCATTCTGTGTTTGTGTCTACCTACACCCCATCCCTCTATTTTCAAGACATTGAAATGTGACACCAGGCATCTGCTGTTTTTCTGGATAAGTTTAAATATGTAGAAAAATAATGATTCCAGGATGCAGTTCTGTATTTTTTATGTCTTAAAATAATGTATCACTTTACTACTTAAAATTACTTAGTAACTCAGTTCTGCCAGAGTCATGCTACTTCTATATTTTATTTAAGTCTCACTTGGATGCTTTCTTGGAATCTGAGCATCTGAGACAGTGAAAGCAATTGCTAAAAACAAACATAATTTGTTTCTTTAGTCCTCTAATAAGATTGCCCAAGTCTGAGAGTCAGTTAAAAACATTATTAGGATCAATATGGAAGAATCGATGTGAGAATCAGCAGTTGTGGAGCCTGTCCTCATTGGATTGGTGAGGGTTTTTTTAGGAGGTGGAAACTTTTGTGTTCATCTCTATAATTAGACTTTTTCTGTAGAATTTTAATAAAGCAGAATTTAATACTTATTTTTATATGAGTTCCTTTATCAGTTGAAATAGTTACAGAAATAATCAGACTTATGCCCACGTATATATATTTCCTCCATCCTACAGAGAAAAATCCTTCATCACTGGGGAATGGAAGTGCTGTGTAATCCAGACATGTATTTTGCAGCTCACTATTTAGGTAATCTGAACATGCCTGTTCCTGTGTGACAGGTAGTAAAAATACCTCTTTAGGCAGATGGTTGTCAATGAAGTTTATATCTAGAATCCTGCATTCCTCACTACCTAGTAATGACCCTAATATTTTTATTCTATGAATCATAGAATCCTATGGGTTGGAAGGGATGTTAAAGATACCTTAAAGCTGATCTTTAAGGTCCCTTCAACTGAAATCAGTCTATGATTCATTCTATGACCCAGCTGCAAGCTCCCTGAAATAGGAAGGGACATCTTCCCCTAGATGAAGCTAACCATTCCTCATACACTGAGACATTTTCAAAAGTGTCTGGTAAGGGAAAAAAAGGCAACAAATAAATAGTTGCAGAAAATTACACTCGGAAATTAAAATGTGATATGTATATGAAACTTCTGTGGATATTGCTGCAATTAGCATTTTCCTGTAAACGTTGTAACCCAGGGAAGTTAATTGGAAATTATGTATATTTGCTCTTATAAATATTTAAAGAAAGAAATATTGTGGAATGGTTTAACTGCTTATGCAAAAAAAGGTGCATTTTTATATATAAACAACAAATACATATTACAGCACTTGCAGTACTAGCAGAACTCTTATAGCTAGTACTTTCCCATCAGTTTACTGGATATTTGACCATGGTCACTGGTAAGATGAGAAAAAACATAGATTTCAGGGACTTCTATATCAAAGCAGCAACATAAGAGACTTCCCACCTGCTTCCTTTTAAGTCCAGACTTCCTTATAACTTCAAACTTAATAACTGAAAGTATAAATCAAAGCACTCAGAATTCTCAAAATGGAGAATTTGAAGCTAGAAATCAGTACCATGTATCTTGTTTGTGAAGATCACCACACAGTCTTTAAAGATATAATCCAGTTTTCATTGCTCTTTGTTGTCCTTTAAACAGGCTCCTCTGCATTTAGGATCCATCAAACTGCTGGCTCCAGGAGAGTATTACGTCTATGCTTTGGATTAACTTACTGAATAACTCAGAGCTAATACATGAATGTAGCAACCACCTCTTCAGTCTGGTAGGGAACACATGCAGAAAGAACTATACTTCAGCTGAAGCAGCTTAGCAATGTCTTGTGGCAGTTCTGCCACAGGGCTTCTATGGAAGCCTTGAAAAATGACTTAAAACTAGGCTTTGCAGCATACATCACAGGTAGTTTGTTCTGCTTCAGGAGATGATTTGTAGAACTGTTTACTGCGAAAAGCCACAAAGTGGCTAAAAAGATACATAACCTGAGAAATCAGAGCACAGATCTTCAAAATAGGAAGATATTGTGGTGGTTTTGCCCCAGCTCGGGGGAAATGCCCACCAGACCTACTCTATCACTCCTCCTCTTAAATGGGCAGGGGAGAGGGGAAAATATAACAAGGGCCAGTAATAAGATAGAAGCAGTTTAATAATGAAAATAAGCAAAAGATTGCAACAGAGAGAGATGTTAATCTCTACTTCCCATCAGCTGGATAATGTTTTGGTCTTGGAAGCAGAGCTCTCTATGCTTGATGGTTACTCCTGGAGAACAGACGCCATAGACAGATCTTCCCAAACGTTCTCCTATTACCTCCTTCTTATATCTGAGCTGATGTTATATGGTATGGAATATCCCTTTGGCCAGTCTGGGGTGGGCAGATGTTGAGGAAAAAATAAAAATCCCAAAAGCCCCAGCCTGGGTGCTCAGCTTAGCAGCAGCCACAACGCTGCTGCTTTATCAATGCTCAGCTGCAGCACTGCAAAGCACAGCATTAGAGGAGAATTTACCCCAGCTCAGCACAGTTCTAACCTACTACAGATATATTAAACAGGATTGAGCTTTGAGCTTTTGAGGAAAGACCACTACCAACATACAACATACACATGTCTATCTGTCAGCATTCTGTGCTTTCTTATTTTGGAACTCAGAGTAACTTTTTCCCTCCCATCAAGATCGAAAGATTAGATGCAGACGCTCAACAGCTATCAGGATACTATTCATTGTTTTACAAAGACACAAGAACAGTAGGAGAATCAAAGCAGAATATTTTCTGAAGCCTTGGTTCATAATTTTTGAAGCTTTGGTTTGTAGAGTTAAACTGGTGGAAGCTGAAAATAGCCACTGAATTCTTACTGGTATCAATCACTGTTATGAAGAATCTCATATTACCATTTGTGTTTCTTCAAAAGCACAAATGACTATACAAAAGGACCAACATCATCAGGATTAAATGTGGATTTCCCATAATCAGATTTACAGAGGAAAGTATTGTGGAAGGTTTCATGCCTGGGCAAGTTCTCAACAGCTGCTTCACACTGTCTAAAATCTACTAACAATTTAACGCTAATTTGAATGCAGATTCTTTTACGCTTGCAAAGACAGTAGTACAGATCTCTAACATCTCAAAAGGGCCAACTTACTACAACTGAGTAGTAAATTGTGTATTTACTTATAATATTGAAATCCAGGAAGAAATGGTTTTGTGAGGATATCTTGGTCTAATTTTGAAGTAGAATTAAAATGTATTGTGTCCCCTCAAGAGGACAGTCACTGTATAACTTTATAATATCTGAGTTCCATCCCCAAACCTGACTCTTTTAACATTACCTGTTTGTTTTGGGTTTTTTTTCATTGCTCTGTGTGAGAGAAGCATTGATCTTCTGTTTCTATAAGTCATATCCAATTTAGCTTCTATTTGCATTTGACTGCAGCTGAAATCGTGGGTTTCAACTGCACAGTAGCTCATATATGACAAGCCCTCATCTAACTGCATTATAACCAGTCATCTGTTATTTGGACTTTCTTCTTGATCATTTCTGACATTCTGTACACTGCAGCAGCCAGGAGAATTAGAGAGCCATTTCAGTGCTGTTGCTCAGGTTCTAGATAGCAGAGTTTATGTTGCTTCAGCTCCATGGGGTTCAACCCATTGTGATGAAGTCTGCTGTTGCCCAAGTGATCAAAGTTGCCCATTGCACTAAATAATTATATCCTCCTAAGAAATACCAAAATTAAGTTTCCAAGTGTGTTCCCCTAGGAAATGACAAATGTAACAACAAGAAAAAAAAAAATCTTAGAATATAAAATCACATATCAAATAAAATAAAAATGAAGAGGATTTAAAAAATCTTGTCTTCACAGCACTATATCATCCTTGCCTGAATCTTGAAAACCATGTGTTCAGATGTAGTAGTTTAAGGCTTATTGGAAAATCGTAATAAGAGAAATGGGGACTTGCCTGAAAGTTCACTGCAGAATGTAAATAGAGTATTGGATGTAAAAGAATAATAATGATAAATTCTCTATCATTAATTGGTTTGCTAAGAGGGATAAAACAGCAATGTATAAAAAATTTCATTCTCTTGACACTTGGGCTCTGGCTCTGTCACTGTTCCTTCACCTCTCTGACTCCTCCACACCATGTACCAACCTTTTCCTGATAACTGGTGAGGCCTTGTTGGCTTTCTGTCCGGGTGGAAGAGAAGGAGGCATTGGCTCCTTCTGGCCTTTCTTTGTCTGGGGTGGGGGAGGATTGGATTTCTGCATTATTTCACATCTGATCATGTACTAGACCTTAAAAGTAGTTAGGTATCCACAAGATGCTTCATTTTGTTTACACTGAGACGACATGATAGGCACTCATCTATCAATGTCACACTGCAAAGTAATCATGAGCATTATCTAATGAATGCTAATTACTTTCCATTGAAAAAATATCGAATTTGTATGTCATAAGCTTAGCTAAGGTAAATTAATCCACAATTAATTTAATTAACTTTGCAATTAAGACAAAGTTGGAAATCATATAAATTGAAAATCTGATGTTGCAAAGATACTCTGCAATCATAATGAACAATTAATGTGTGATACTGTTTGATTAGGGTGATTAAAATAAATCTATAGTCACAGAACAGAAGTTTAATTGAGGATGAAGGTAGTTATAAACAGAATAATCAACACACAGCTAGAAAGGTTTGCCAACTATATTAAATATATTCAGAACCAGATAGTATGCAGTCACCAGTAAATACCCAGCCATTGGTGAAATCCTTAATCTGAGGTGTGGAGAGCACATCAAAAACACTAAACTGAAATCCTAGAGGTAGTTCAGATGTATCTTGTTCATTCAGTTTAAGGAAAATCAGGCTATGAGCATGAACAATATGTTGCTACATATGGTTATGTATGTAGCTTACACAGACATATGCTAAAAACATAAAAGGAAAAGTAAACTTTGTCAAGTAAACCAAGTAGCTGATATACAACAAGGAGATTTGTATATTATGTTATGCCTCAGTGTTTAAAAGTTTCTGTTCTTCCTTACCAAAGACAGCACAACGCAAGTTCCAATCCTACTCTCTCACTATAGCCTGTCTTCACTATTACTAGATGCATTTAAAAAATAAAGTTCAATACATATAAAATATCTTCTTAAGTGAAGTTTAAAATAGTGCATTCAATGTGTGGTAAAGAATAAAGGAATAAAATATGCACACTACTGTGCTGACAAAACCGCAAACACTCAGGCCATACTTCAAATCTGAACACTGCAATCTCTAAAAAATACACTAATTTCAACTGAATTTCATAAGATGTCACAGGATGTCAGCAGTAGGAAGGGACCCAAAGAGATCATCGGATCCAACCCCTCTGCCAGAGCAGGAACATACAATCTAGCTCAGATCACAGAGGAACACATCCAGATGGGCCTTAAAATTCTCCAGAGAAGGAGACTCCACAACCTCTCTGGGGAGCCTGTTCCAGTGCTCTGTGACCCTTATGGTAAAGAAGTTCCCCCTTGTATTGAGCTAGAACCTCCTGTGCTGCAACTTACACCCATTGCTCCTTGTCTTATCACAGAGAGCAATAAGAAGAGCCTGTTCCCCCACTCCTGACACCCAGCCCTCAGAGATTTATAAACATTTATTAAATCCCCTCTCAGTCTTCTTTTCCCACAACTAAAAAGACCCATATCCCTCAGCCTCTCCTCATAAGGCAGTGCTCCAGTCTCCTAATCATCCTCATAGCCTTCCGCTGGACCTTCTTCAGCAGATCCCTGACCCTCTTGAACTGTGGAGACCAAAACCGAACGCATTATTCAAGATGTGGTCTCACCAGGACAGAGTAGAGAGGGAGGAGAACCTCCCTTCATCTGCTGGACACACTCTTCTTAATACACCCCAGGATCCCATTGGTCTTCTTGGCCACAAGGACACATTGCTGTCCCATGGAGAACTTGTTATCCACCAGCACTCCCAGCTCCCTCTCCACAGGACTGCTCTCCAGCAGATCACCTCCCAGCCTGTACTGGTGCAGTTTATTATTCCTCTGCAGGTGCAGTACCCCACAAATTTGTTGAGCAGACTCTGTCCCCTCATCAATGTCATTGTTCCACTCCAGCTTTCCTGTAGGACCCCTTCGGATACTGGAAGTCTATTCCAAGTTCTTCTCAATGTCTTCTCATCTCCAGGCTGAAGAGCCCCAACTCTCATAGCCTGTCCTCATAGTAGATCTGCTCCAGCCTTCTGATCATCTTTGTGGCCCTCCTCTGGACTTGCTCCAACAGTTCCGTGTTCCTTCTTGTGTTGGGGACTCCAGAGCTGTACACAGTAGTCCAGGTGAGGTCTGACAAGAGCAGAGTAAAGGGGGAGAATCCTCTCTCTTGCCCTGCTGGCCACACTTCTCTTAATGCAGCCCAGCACACAGTTTCTGTCTGGGCTGCACGCACACACTGTCAGCTTTTGTTGAGCTTTTTATCAACCCAGATCCCCAGGTCCTTTTCCTCAGGGTTGGTCTCCAGCCATTCACCACCCAACCTTTTTGAGTTGCTCCCTGCAACTGAGTATAGAAGAGAACACTACCTGTGCTCCCACTCCCTTGACCAGTTGACCCAAGGCCCTGTAGTCTGTCTTGATAGCCTTCAATTTTCTTCTTTCAAGGTCATCATTACCTATCTGGAAGGTAAGAATGGGTAACAATCTGTGGGCTGTACCAAGGAAGGAAGCCTTCTTATCACATCCTTGACCTGTGCCCCAGGGAGGCAGCAAACTTCCCTTTGAAGTGGGTGAGATCTGCATATTGGACCTTCTTTTCCCATCAGAAGGGAGTCTCCTGTAAAAACGACTCTTTTTTTTTCTGATAGGAGATATTTTTATGCTGTGCTTTAGCTTCTGATGCTTCTCAATTTGTAACAAAGCAAATTATGTTCATAAAACTCCACAGACAAGTACTTGCTATCTCATGGTCATGAAGAATCGATCCTAAGACTTTTTCCTATTCTTTGTGCCTATAACTTGTAGGTAAGGTATAGACTCCATCCCTGCCAAGTATTCTCAAGATGTACTCTAGCCTATAGAAACTACTTAATTGAGTCTTCTGTATCACCATGGTTCTTTTGCAGACACTTTTCCTGCTTTAACAGAGGTGCTTGAATTAATTTCTGATGCTTCTGAAAAGCATAAAACACTGTGCCAATTTATCCACTTCATTCCAAAGTCTCCACATTATTTTTTCAGTACTCATTGCAGTTGAAGTAGTTATATAAAAGTCTTTGAAGCTCAGGCTACTGGATTCTTCTGACACAATGCCATTTATATACATGCATACAAACAGAAAAACCCAAGCTCACTTTTACCTTTCTGCACCATGTTAGGGCATTTCATTGCATTTGCATAACTGACCTGTAATGTTGCATTGTTTTTTATTCATGCTAGAGGGACTGCTATCTTCTCATCTGGGCTAAATTTGTCTGAATGCAAATTGCTATGCTACATTTCTCATTTATTTCTCCATTGTTAAAATTGACAGCAGGTTAAAGACTTGCCTTCTACCATGTTAAAAAAAAATATTCGTTTGTTAAATTTGCATGTCCATTATTCTCATTTTCATAATCTTTGTTCATCATTGCTGCCTGTAGTATCTGGCCACTCATTCCTTTGCTCAATGTGCATGGTACAACATACAGTAAGATAGCTTCTGTTTCCTGTACAAAGCTTTTAACTTTGAAGCAGAAACTATCCCTATGCCTTAACAATGGCATCATAGTGAATAGGTGCTTACATGTTCATAGACCTATGTGAGAGAAAAACTGTTTCCCACTACCAAATGTCTAACATTTTAATCTTAACTTGGATAAAATGCTAGCCAGGACATATGCTGCCTGCTGCAAATGCTTGATGATATGTAAAAGCTCGGCCACAAAAATAGTAAGAATTGTGCAATCATCTTTGACCATGGGTTGTCAGAATCTCTCACTTGCTCACCTCTCCCAGGATGGAAAGAACAACACTGCTTTGACTCCGGCTCAAGCTTTGCTTCCTCACAAAGCAGGTCTAACTGAAAGAGGGAGAAATTAAAGACTTCTACTTCGAGGTTCTATAAGAAAATGTAAAGGGCCTGCTTGAAATTACACTGATACCTAAAATAATTTCTTTGGTCTCACAATTCAATCTTTAACTGATTTCTGATACTCTTTTAGCTTGCTGTTGGGATTTGTCATTTTGTCAACAACATAGTTTACCATTTCCTTCTCT
This sequence comes from Psilopogon haemacephalus, assembly GCA_013396835.1. Taxonomy (NCBI): domain Eukaryota; kingdom Metazoa; phylum Chordata; class Aves; order Piciformes; family Megalaimidae; genus Psilopogon; species Psilopogon haemacephalus. The sequence goes on along the minus strand of VWZI01003794.1, from coordinate 12,224 downwards.
CCACTGTTTCCGTTTCTTATATCCTTTTCAACATCATTTACTGTTCCATGCCACTAACTGTAAGATTTTTTTTGTAAGTAAAAGCTGGCCTCAGGTGCACAATTAAATTATTTTTGTTAAAACAGAAAAGTTTTGGCTGATATTTTAATATTTTGTGCACCAGACCTTCCCAAAGCCACCTTCCCACACATCAGATATATGCATTTTTTCCTGTTGTGATGCCTTTTTCAAGGAGGAATAATACTGTGGCTAGTCTGAGTTTCAGTGAAGGGTTTAGACTAAGTTTAAGATGAATAAACAGGAAATAATAATAATTTTTAAAGGAGTTAAAAAAAAAAAAACAACGAACACTTTAAATTCTGACATTTAAAATAATAATAACTGTAGTAAGTCAAACTGCACCACTCCCTGAAGTAACATTTTCTTCAGTTCTTTTTGTTGCTTTGTTTTTCCCTGGTGGTTTTGTACATTGTTCAGTTTTTAATCCTCCTAAGCTTTCAAGTAATACCAGACAAACTCCCTTCTTGCTTGTACTGAGACTGCTTTTAGTTCATAGTGCAAAAAATATTAATAGCTCACAAAGTTAGCAGTCTGGGTCATTTACAAGATACCAAGGTGGTGCACTTTTTACTATCGTGATTTAATCACTGTACAATAGTATAATACCAGGCACCAGAACATCTACTGAATAACAGTCACGCAAACTGGACTGTCACATACATTCCAGGTTCACAAATCTGCTTAGCTGTGAAAGGTAGCATTAAAGATTACTGTGATTCATTCCAGTGTACAGTCTTTCTGCCATATTAAAGTACTACATAGCACTCTTTTTAAGATTGACAATGTGACAGTAAAAATGTTTTTGAACCATTTTAGATAGTTTTCTTTTGGATTTTACCTGTCTCAAGATACTAGGAAACTATTTTAGTGGTATCTTTCATTTTAAATGACATATGATAATGACACAATCTTCATGCACACCATTGTGTTTTGCTATACTAAAAGACCTTGATGTTTCAAGGCTCAAGACTTGAAAGCTTATGCAAAGTACAGCTATTAATTTTCATTTGTTTATCAGAGATAAAGGTGATCAAACCAGAAGTGAAGGCATAAATAAGGAAGAAGAATGCAGTTCTGAAGTGCTACTGGTTTAATTATCGCACAAATATATCTGGAGTTCAGGCTTCTTGCAGATGCTGAGAGTGACTAAAATACCTCTGAAATGACCATAAATTCTCTAATTTTTCTTGACTAGCTAAATTTAAAATCTAAAAGCAACTTCCACATGATGGTACACTATTAAAGAGGGCACCAGAATTAGAATGATTCTTGAGCTCTATTACTTGCAGCAATAATTCCTATTTTTCATCCCAGAAAATGTAGTAAATCTCAGAAATCACCAAGGTGACCTTTAGAAAAGACTAGAGATTGCTAAAACTTCAATATCATGCAGCTGATGTTTAAGACTAATTATCTGATCTTCAGTGCTTTAGTGATAGAAAAGTAAGAATATTCTTCCTCTATTTGGTCTGAGAACACCATCTTTCTGTGGTTTTATTGTGTGTTTTTCTGCCAAGACAACATTTCTAAGCTATTCCTGTCTATATGGGCCAGATTATTATCATCTGCATGTCCATACAGATGCAAGCAGCATTATTTGTAGTGTGCCATTTGGTTTGATAGCTAAAGAAAAGCTACATCAATGTTTATATTTATTTTATTGGTGGCAAAAAATACCCCATTGACTAAATACTTACGATACATTTATTCAAAGAATGAATATTTAAAAGAAAAATATTTTATAGATTTACTTCTCATCCTTTACTTTTCAAAATGGTTTTGTATTATTATTATTTAAGTTCTCATATACATTTAGGGGTAACCACAAAAATTGCAACTAAAAAGATCGATAGTGAGCAATGCGTTTCTGAACAGAGATAGTTTCATGCCAAGTACATAAAACATTTAAAACAGACCAATCCATGCCTTAGTCTTTCAACAAAGAGTAGTTTGAGTTCACAGTATTCTACTACATCATAGTATTAATACTTAAAGGGCAGTTACAAAATGAATGGAAGTTCTCTCTTTGCAAGGAACCATGTGAAGAAGACAAGGGGCAACAGGTACAAGTCACACTAGGAAAGGTTTCCTCTCAACACAAGAAAAAATTTTTTATGGTAAGAAAATCATAAACTGAAACAACCTCCCAAAGTGAAGAGGTAGTCACCACTACTGGAGGTTTTCAAGATGTGATTGTTCAGAACGCTAGAAATCTAGGGTTTCTTTGCCACAAAGTATTGAACCAGGTGATGTTTCAAGGTCCAAGGCTATCCTAGTGTATTGTGAAATGCTTCCGTGGTTGTAATTTAAGTGAATCAAGACTTTGTATGTCCAGGCCACAAATACGTGACAAGATGCATACAACTAAGCCTCTCTGTTTCCTAATAACAAGAGAATACATACTTTCATAGGAAATAGAAATATCCTTCTCCAACACTACTAAATATTGGATATGTTCAATATCATCATCAGTGACACAGACAGGGGTACCAAGTGCACGCTCAGCAAGTTTGCAGACAACATGGACATGAGTGGTGAAGTTGACACAGCCAAGGAATGGAGTATCATCCAGAGGGACCTGGTCAGGCTTGAGAACTGGGCCCCTCTGAACCTCTTTATGGTTCAACAAAGACAAAGGAACTGCACCTAAGTCAGAGCAATCCATAGGTCAATACATGCTAGGGAATGAAGCAGCCCTCCCAAGAAAGTCTTGGGAATACTGGTGGCTGAAAAGAGAGACATGAACTGATGATGTGTTCTCACTGACAAAAGACCAGTTATATCCTGGACTGCATCAGATGAATCATGGACAGCCTTCGAAGGGCCACCCTACCTAATGTGGCCCCACTCGAAGTATTGTGCCTAGCCCTGGACTCCTCAGCACAAGAAACATAGGAATCTGTTGGAGCAGGTCCAGAGGAATGTTACAAATATGAGAACAGGCTAAGAGTCAAGGTTGTTTAGTCTGGAGAACAAAGTGCTCCAAGGGGACCTTCTTGCTGCTTGTTAAGACTTGCAGATGGCCTGTAGGAAAATGAAGACACATGTTTAGCAGGGCCTGTTCTGACAGGACAAAGGGTGATGGTTTTAAACTAAAAAAGAAGAGGTTCAGGTTACATAGGAGGAGGACATTTTTTGCACTATGGGTGGTGAGACACTGGCACAAGATAACCAGAGAGGTCATAGAAGCCCCATCCCCAGAAACATTCCAAGCCATGTTGAAGAGGGCTTTGTGCAACTTAATCTGGTTGCAGATGTCCCTTATCACTGCAGGGGGGGTGGACTAGATGACTTTTAAAGGTCCAACCCAAATCAGTCTATGATTCTGTGATCTTTCACTCTTGCCCCCTACTCATTTTCATACAATGAACTAGTTCAGTTTACTTAGACTGCAAGTTCTAATTTTTTTCTCAAACCCCTATGCTGTTTATTTATGAGAATATTCTTCATGAGCATGGTGCATTGCAAAGTCATTATGACACTATTTTCTGAAAATATCATTTGTAGAAATTTTCACACAAGGAAACAGGTGAGGCCATTTCTCCTCTTGAAATTGTCTCCTTTTTCTGTCTTTTCAGATGGGATAAAGCTTTCTTGTGAGCATCCTGATCTAATGGAACGTGTCCCTGTCCATGATAGGAGGGTTGGAACTAGATAATCTTTAAGATATATTCTAACATAAGCTACTGTGTAATTTCATAATTTAAAGTAGCCCACTGTCAAGACAGTTGAGTTTTATTTCCAGCCCTCCTATCAACCCATATGATCATAATTTGAATTAACCATCATTGTTCTGACTATTCAAATGCTGCTGTGTACATGTATACCTGCACCAGCAAATGTATGATTATACTGTCAGTTTCACTATGTACTTGTTCTAAAATGTCAGAAATTATCTTCATTTTTGTAGGGAAGTGGATTGTGATGAACTGTTAAGCCTAACAGGACTGCTTTGAACCTTGACTCCTTTCTCCTGTTAGTAGGTTATGTACCTGAGCACAACATAACACACTACCACATCAGAATACAACAGACTCATACAGAATCACAGAATGGTGGAGACTGGAAGGGACCTCTAGAGATCATCTAGTCCAACTCCCTTGCTAAAGCAAATTTGCCTAAATCAGGTCACACATAATCACATCCAGGTGGGTATTGAAAGCTTCCAGATAGGGAGATTCCACAACCTCCCTGGGCAACCTCCAGTGCTCCACACCCTCAAAATAAAGAAATTTTGCCTCACATTTAAGTGAAATCTTCTGTGTTGTAATTTGTACCCACTGTCCTTTGTTCTGTCTCTGGACATCACTGAAGAGCCCAACCATATCTTCTTGACTTGCATTCATCACTGAAGAGCCCAACCATATCTTCTTGACTTGCATTCATCACAGCAGAGGCAGGTCAAAGCTGTGCAGAAAATCACTCTAGTTGCAGGAAATTGTACAGTGTTAGGAAAGGTTTTTTTGTAAGAAACTGTTGTTTTGATTAACTCTGGTTGTGACAAAACAATAAAGGATGATTGTGAAAGATCATTTGTGCACCTCAATTCCATCTACTTCCACTATCTGAGAAAACTCAAATGAAATTTGATGGCATTGATCATTGTCCCGAGTAAAAAGTAATTAATATGCAATGGTTGGATTAAAATAAGCATTGATATGTCTTTAATTTTTACTTTTTAATTTACACTCCTCTTTCAAATCAAGACAAAGTAGAGTGCAACAAAATAATTTTGAAAGCTCTAGATCTTCTGCTTTGAAATATTTTCAAGCAGTATGAAAAATAGAATATTAAAAGAAAGCTTAAAGAGTAGCATTCAGTCTTCAGACAAATATAATTTCACTGCATAAGTGCAGGTAAGGAAGAAAAAATTGAAAAAGGAATCATGAAGATTTGTGTTTATGCAGTAAGGGGTCATAGACATCCAGAAGCACAATCATAAAACTTTTTTTGGGGGTAAATTCTACCACCCTCCTGCTCAAACTGAGTATGCCATAGCAAAACAGTAGTTCTACAGGCCTTTATAGAGAGCTTGCTCTACCTCCAGTTGGGTTTATAGACTTGACAGAAGCAATAGAAGTGAGGCAATGCAGGAAAAAGAGGTTTTTCACTTTTACTGTGTCTTGTCTTTGTTCAAGTGCTGCCTGCATGCTACTGGGAAATGAGATGGTGATTCTCTACAACGGATTTTCACTTCAGATGTAATCATGTGTGATTCCAAAATGCTGGAGTCTTCATATTCCGTTTATACTGCTCTTTCTGCACACTCTGCACCATAGTTGCAGAGTTCACACTGAGCTGGAGATTTCAGCAAGCAAGTCACTCCTCACAGCTTCAGTTTTGATTATCGCTTGAAGAGCTAGATTAGAAGAGATGCTTAACCTGAGTTTCCTAAGGAATTTTAACTTGTAGACTCTTTCCTAAAACCCACTTTGTCCATACCACAAAGAGTTTGGAGGGAAAAGGAAGGAAAGGTAGTAGGGTACATGACAATGATAGCTAGCACTCTGCAACTCTGTAGCTGGAAAACACAAATGCTCTCATAAAGATATCACTACCTAAAGACTTCAGAACTCCTCTGGAAAATTTTATGCCACCAGCAGGTTAGAAGAGCCATTCTGTTGTATACTTTACAGCTGAACAGGCCTGTTAACTTGCTATTTCAGACTGCTGTTGACCTCAGCATGTGCTGAAATAAGTGTGCTAAAATTAAGGGGTGAAGAAGAGTATGGAATGCAAGGAAAGGGAAGTGTATCATTGGTAACAGGAATTAGTTTGTTAAATATTGTTCTATAGTGTGTGAGAGCTACTACCTCTGTGTCAATGAAAAGGTTTGTTCCTTTGTTTTAGCTACCATATAGAAAACATAAAACTGATCTAAAATTGATCTGAAACTATGTCGTACAAAAGGAGGTAATATGAATAAGGCTGTGGTAATCCATGAATGGTCTGTTTTGGGGAAGAAAGTTTAATTTTCCTGTAGTTCAAGTCAGAACACCAGGGTCTTCACAGGCTGTCAAATTTCTGACAAAATCTCAAAAGACCTGAGAATCCTTTTATATTTTCTCTTCTTAGTTCTTCTCTTTTTTTTTTTTTTTTTTTTTTACCAATTTTTTTGCTAGCTATCCCG
>VWZI01003792.1:10565-25574 GCA_013396835.1 Psilopogon haemacephalus | reverse complement strand
CTATGAGGACAGGCTGAGAGAGTTGGGGCTTTTCAGCCTGGAGAAGAGAAGGCTCTGAGGAGACCTTATAGTAGCCTTCCAGTATCTGAAGGGGGCCTACAGGAGGGCTGTGGAGGGACTATTCACAAGGTCTTGTAATGACAGGACGAGGGGGAATGGGTTCAAATTGGCGGAGGGGAGATTTGACCGGGATGTTAAGAAGAAATTCTTCACAGTGTGGGTAGCAAGGCATTGGAACAGGTTGCCCAGGGAGGTTGTGGCTGCTCCCTCCCTGGATGTGTTCAAGGCCAGGCTGGATGAGGTCTTGAGCAACCTGATCTAGTGGGAGGTGTCCCTGCCTATGGCGCAGGGTTGGAACTGGATGATTTTTGAGGTCTCTTCCAACCTAAACCATTCTATGATTCTGTGATTCTAGGACACATGTGTAGAACTTGCTACCGAGGTCTGGAAGTTGAGTTTTTAGCAAAATTTTCTCATTAGATCTGTAAACAAAGGAAAAGGAGTCTTAACATTGCCTGACTTATTAAAAGTTGAGTTGGTAATAGTTTCCAAAATTATAAACAAAATCCTACCTAAACAATATCCTCAGAAATCCAGAAACATCGATTTTATCTTTCCTCAGATCAAACAGAAGGGAACCAAGCTTTGCAACAGTATAACAGTGTACATACCACAATCTCAATGGATAAAAAATCATCCATACTAACCAGATCAGCTTAATCTGCCTAATGAGCAATAAATCAAATTTAATTTGTCCCACTTGGAAGCACCGAAATAAGATATGTGTAGTGGTTCTAGATGTCAATGTTAATAAATGAAGCTTTATATTTACAGCAATGTACAATATACAAGCAAATATTTACAGGATATTACAGATATATACACTGAAAAGGTAATACAGACACCACACCCCTCCCAGAGACCAAAATCCCCAAAAGATGGTAACCAAACTCCTCTACCACCTTTCCCCCCTTCTCCAGCCTTATCTCATCACCTGTTGATGCTGCAGATAAGATGAAGATGGGCCAGAGAGATTAGTAATAGGAAGGAGTTAGTAGTTTTAGTAATTTTACTCTGATTTAGCTGCCAAGACAGAGAGAGAAAGGAAAGCTGCAGCAGCCAGCACAGACAGACACAAACTGCTGATGTGGTTGTTTTGAGAACAGTTCTTAAAAAAACTTTGTTTCCCTTCTCAGTAAAACTCAGTGAAGTGACACACTGTGTTTAACTCTCTCTCAGCCAATAGTCTAATTTATCACTGAAATCCTCCAATTAGCTCAAACCAACACAATCCACCCCTGTCTACTTCACCCAGAGTTTTAATGAGAATTATCTATCTAATCCAAAGAACACAATATTTACAATAATGAATATTTACAAATTCAGTTGTTTCCAGATGTATCTTGCATGTAGGTGATTCAAAAGCTCAGAAAACAGGAAACAGTTTGTCTCCTCACAGATGAGATGAGACCAAGGACTCCCAGGTGACATTGGGTTTGTGCTCAGGTGTATTGTAGATTCTGTTGTGATGGACACCAGATGAAACCTAGAACAGAAAACTCTGAACATTCTAAATTTAAATTCTTTCAGCTAAGGTTAGATTTATCTGAGGAATACACTGGATTTCACCATTCTCCTGCATTAACCAGTATGTATGACCACTCCTTGGACAGGTTTACCTTCACCCAAAGGAGAAAATACCCAAACAGTTTTCCCTAAAAGGTTCTTTTCACGTACAACAGGAACTCTATCACCATCCACTGTAGGTACCAAATCTGATTGGGCAGGTCCTGCTCTGTTTACAGAACCTCTACTGTTTACCAACCAGGTTGCTTGTGCTAAATCCTTGTGGTCCCTTCCAACCCTGACTGATTCTATGGTTCTATAATTTCTACAAAACAGGAAAACAAACAGTAGTAGAAAACAAACAAAACAAAAAGCCCCAAACAAAACCAGAAAATCAAAACCAAATCAAACAGAATAAACCACAAGAAAAAAAAAAAAACACAAACCAAAGAGAACAAAAAATGAGCCAACCAAAAAAGAGCACAATCAACCCAAAGCTAAGAAACAAGTGAACAACGTATTAAATGAGAGGGAAAAAAAAATCTAAGTTATTACATAGAAATAATTGGGAAAGACTAAATCATGTGGAAAACACCATCCTATTTTTAGTGTGTTTGGGATTTTATTTAGAATTCCCACTCTATTCTACTGTTTATATGTGTAAAAAGAAAACAACAGATGAATGTCATTTTTTTATTCGGCATGCTACTAGAAGAATGAATGCCATGTCCTGAATTTGCAAGAGGGTGTCAGCATAGACTTCAGCAATTTATCTGTTTCATGAGGTATGCAGATGTTCTAGTCAAGTAAATACTTATATTGACATGAAATGTTGGAGATAGACTTCTTTCATTTAAAAAAATTGTAAAAGCTCTTCATCTTTGCTTTAATTAAAGTCTAACTGGTTGAGGTTGGCAGCACTTACCCAGCAAGATATCCACTTCTTATTCTATTGAATATTTAACAGCTTGAAACACAACAGAAGAGCTGCAGTGATTCTGAGCAGGATGGGGTCTTCAAACCTAGCCTCCCTTTCTTTTAAAAGATTTAATATTTACGATGAGGGGGAATATTCTGGGAATGTGTGAAAAGTGGTTTTGCTAGAATTATAAATGTTTTGAAGAGTTTTTATATTAAGAATAAAATTGCATATTGTTCCAGTTATTAAAGTGCTGTCTTCAGGTTGCCTGTGGCCTTCAAAGCACTTTTATTGTTGCAGAAAGGAGGGTTTTTAATTGTAGCCAACCACTAGCAGAACTACAACAACTTCCTTAAAGACTGTCAACAGTGCATGCCTCTCTATCCACATTCTTTGCAGTCATGCGCATCAAAAATATGATCTAAAATTGTACATTGAAATTAACAATTTTATGTTCTGGCTACTTCAATTAATCAGCATTTTTTTTTAAGTTAAATTAAAATAAATTACTGAATTAAACTTTCTTGCCAATTATTAAAGAATAGTGATACTGAATTCCTATTTGTATAATTTTGTCTTTATAAAACTTGTCACATCTCTTGAATATAACAGCACAGCATCTAGTTTAACACTTTATGGATCCTTTTGCCTAATATCCATTCAGTAGCTGCCCAGAGCAAAATTCAAAATAGGCCATATCAGTTATATTGAGAAAGATTCAAGTAGAGAGGTATGCTAAAATTCTGAAGGTTCTTTGAGTTAAGAAATAATTTTCTTTTAAAAGAAGTACTTTTTACATAAGAAAGCACAACTTGAAGTAAAAGTTGTACAACTTCCTATGGTAAGGTACTGGACAAGAAGACAGAGATTAAAAAGAGTTTAAGTTTTTGGAGAGAACTGATCAGAAAGAAGGCGTTCTAACTGATCCTTGTTATCTAAGCATTACTTTTATTGGCTTTTACAGATTCTATTCTTCTAGCATAAGACTGGAGAAGACTTCTGCTTTATTATTGTGTCAGACAGTTTCTTGGGAAGTACTCACTTCGAAGGCAGTCAGGTTCTTGAGAAGTAGATGAAAAGGATATGGGGATTTTGTTCCATTCTGTATATTTCAAAAGAGGAAGCTATGAAAGAAAAAGAAAAAAATAAGAGTTTCAGTTCTCTACAGTGGTGAGAATGAACTGAAGTAAATGGTAAAGAAGGGTAAAATACAAAGGCATTTAGTACTGGAGTTATGCAACAAGGATTTTTTTTCAAAGAATCACAGAAAAACAAAATTATATAGGTTGGAAGGGAACTCTAGAGGTTATGTAGTACAACCCTCAATTCAAAGAACACCTAGTAGAGTATATTGCCTTATCCAACTAAGTCCTGAATGCCTCCAAATGTGGAGATTCTACAGACTCTCTCATCAACCTTTGTGTTTCATCTGCCACATAATAAAAAAAAAAAGTTTATTATATTGATATATTATTATTCATGTCTGTTTCCTTTTATTCCTCATAGCTGTAGTGGTTAGATATACATGCAAGATATTAATTTGAAAAATAATAAAATATTTTATTAATTTTGTTATTCAGAAATTGGCTACCAACCAATATTTTTAATAATAATGGATTCTTTGCACGGTCATGAAAACATTATGCAAAGGGAGATATACAAGGAATCTGGAACACTTAAGGAAGTAACTAGCAACACTAAAACAAATATCAAACTTGAAACTGGAAAGAGATTTTCTGGTTTCTTTTCACTTCTTGCCCACCTAGGGACTCGATAGGCGCCTTTCTGCTGCTAAGGCAGAAGGTACTCAGATTCACTTGAGAATTTACAGAATCTTGTTTGAGATTTGCCAAAAGTCCTTTGAATATTTACAAAATAGTCCCTCCAGATTTCTGTGACTGCACTATAGCATCAGATAATGCTCAAAGCACATGAAGGGGGTTGCTGTCAGTGACTTCAAAGCCGTTAGAGGCTTTTGAGCTCCCACAGACTCTTTTCTCAGGAAGCTGAGGGTATAGCGCTGTCTCTGACCTGCTTCCTCTTGAGCTACTGATAGCTGGAGACTTGTAGAGGGGTAGAGAGGATGCAGTGAGACAGCAACACTGTGAGCACACAGAAAAAAAAACAATGGCAGTAGCAGCAGGCACTAAAAACAATGGCAGAGCAGAGCATGCTGAGAGAGAAAGCCTCATGTTACCTGCTCATCTCTTTTTATCAATGCATGCCCAAGATTAGTGGGCCTTTGGCCATAGATCAGCCAATCAGAATGGCACTTTGCCAATTCTGACCATGTTAGGTGAAACCAGGGCTTTTATTTCCCTTCCTGTGGTTGCTTCTCCCAGCGCAAAAGGTGAGGGAGCAGGGGAACATGTCTGGGCAAGCCAGGACATGTTCAGGCTTATTCAGACCCACCATGACAATAATGCAACTCTCAGAAAAGTATGGTTCCATCTTCTTTATACTCATCCACTAGGTATTTTCAGACAGAAGGACTTATTCCTCTGCAACTTCTAACAAAACCCAACACAACTTTCTTAGCTTTTTCTTATTTGTCATGTGTTCTGGATGCCTAACCACATCATCAACTTTCTGCTGCATTCATTCTGACTTTTATCCAGACCAGTCACCTTTATCTAGAGCTCCAACTTCAGTCTCACTAATGTTGAACGGTGGAGGAGGACAACCCTCCCTTGACCTGGTGGAGCAGTCTTCCTATGCAGCCCAGCATGTTATGTTGTTAGCCTTTGCCACAAGGGCACATAGGTGGCTGGTGTTCAGTTTGTTCATCTATACTCGTAGATACTTTTACCCAGATCTGCTTGCTACTTATTTGGCCCCTGCCTGCACTGTGGCAGGAAATTGTTCTATCTCTGGTTTTGTACTTTATGTTTGCAATTAATGAATTTCTTGAGGTTCCTACTGGTGAATTTCTCCAGGTTGTTCAGGCTTCTCTGAACCCTAACTCTGCTCTGCAGTATATTGACTGCCCCACCCAATTAATACTTTATGCAGACTTTGTGTGTGTGCAGTGTATTGCATCATTCAGATAGGTAATTAAGATTTTAAACAGTACTGATCTCAGAACTGATCCATGAAGGACAGCATCAGTAACTGGTCACCAGCTGGACTCAGTACTGCTTACCACCACTTTTGGAGTCTCCCCTCTGTGTGTGTGTGTTCAATTTTCTGCCCATCTTATAGTTGGCAGACACCTATATCATTGTTTGCACCCAGCCTTATTTCCCCACTTAGTAGATCTGGGAGTGGTGGAGTCCATTAAGAAATTTTAAGGCTTCTTCCAGCTGTCTAAAGGAGAATGTATGTACTAGCTGTAGCAGATGCCTACTTCAACATTGCCCATGCTGAGCTCAGCCTTGTCAGTCTCCCCCTGAAATCAGAGAGGTAACCATGTAGCAAGCATCAAACCTTCCAAAATATCAGCTTAGATCAGACAGCAGGTTTCTTCACCCTGCTTCAAAGGGTGTTTCTAGTAACTGCCATCCTCTTTTTCTTTGCTGGTGTCCTGGTAGGGCATAAATCCTGCCCAAATTCATTCAGACCCTTGCTCTCCTCCTCCAAGATCCAGGAGCTGCAGAATGTAAGCAGACAATGAGGGTTTGGTCTGAGAAAGCCCCATAGCACATGACCAAATCAGGTGTCTTGTGCTGTCCCTCAAGTGTTAGGGTGGACACCTAGGTGCAGAACTTTGAATTCATTGGCCAAAACAATGGAGGCTAATGCCTATTGGCCAGTTTCACCCTTCAAAATAGTGTATTTAAGGGAGGGTGTTTTAGAACCCTTGCTTCTTTTCCTGCTGCTTCTCACTGGGATCAGACGTCTGTTCACACCTCTTTGACAGCAGCCATGTTTTCCCTGTTTACCAAGTTCTGACTGTTTAAACTGTTTAAGCTCCTTGATTCTGTGTTTATAAATAGCCTTTGTGTAATTGCCTCTTATCAACCAAACACCCAAAGAACCTCAGGGAATTTAAAAAAAAATCAATTATTAATAATAAAAAATAATATTCATAAAATAGTAATAATTCATAACCAATTATTAATAAAAGCAACAGTTGGTTCAAGCTTTAGTGTCTTTAATGCCTGTTTAACCAGAGACTACCTTTCTCACTTGTTGCCAGGGCACTACACTGGTTCAGTAACTGCAGAACTGCAGAAAGAGAAGGAGCTTGAATGTGGTGCTCGAATTTATTATGAGCATCTCCATCCGCTGCTCCCTGTTTTGGTGATCTGCAGCTCTCTTTCTGTTCTTGGATCAAGGGCTCATGCTGTTGGCTCTGTCAAGTCTTTGAAGACACTGTGAGTCTCATGTTCAATTTCCCTAATTGTACACCTCTTGGTCACCTACATAGCTGTTTCAGCTGGAGACTCATAACCTCAGAGCACTGCTTCCAAAGTGGAGGTCACATCTTAGGCTGTGAAGAGAAGCACCATGCACTGCTAGGGAGATCCCAGAGCAGAAAGCACTGCCAGAGACAACATTTAAAAACACAAGCATTTATCAAGTGTGCTGGTTTGAGGCTAATTGGAACAATTTAATAAGAAAAAATATGTTATGGGCTGTGAAAAGAAAACAATAGTGATGTCCACTTCACTCATAGGTTTACTGAGATGTACTAAAGCAAGAACATAAATATAGATATGATAGTGTGTGTGCCACTCTCAGTCTGTGGAGTCTGAGCTCTCTCTCTCTCCTTGGCTTCTAGCTGGATCTGTGTAACCGAACTAATCAATTCTGCTTCTAACCCTCCCTGGCTGATCTTTCCTGTTCACCTTGCAAGTAAGGTAGATTCTGGGATAAGATTAGAGGGTGGGGGAGAAGGTGGAAGGGTGGTTGGGAACCTCTTTGGGGATTCTGATTTCTGGAAGGGGTATTGTGTTTCTGTATTAGCTTTAACTTGTATATTTCTGTAGATAGCTGTAAATATTTGTAATATTTATGAAGCTTTATATTCACCCTGTGAATATAAAGCTTCATTCCTTAACTTCCAGCTGGCTGAGCCTAGGCTGTGTGAATTCAAATGTGAGCAGGGTGGAGGGGAGAGGGGTAACTCCTAAACCATCACGTCAAGATTAGTTCATCCTGGACCATCTGCTTCTTGACTTCTCAAAAAATCTTTAATAGGTTTTGTTTCTTAAGAATCTGTGTTATATCTCCAATATAATAATTTTGTCTATGTAACTACTTACTTTATTATGTAGTATAGTTTCTACAAATACATAAAATTCAAACCTCAGGTTCATTGGTCTGTAATATGCTGGGTTATCTTTATAATCCTGTAAAAAATGTTGTCACTTCACCATCTTTTACCCTTCTGATATATAAGTTACTTTAGCAAATAAAGTGTTACCTCAATGATAACTCCGACATGTTGTCAGAAAAAGTGTTTTTTAAATTAGTTCTCTCTGTTCAGTTAACCTTAGCTTAGTATCTTTTTTTTCCCTTTTAAACCCTAATAACATTCAGCTTAGATCTTTTTTATTTTCAGCTTTACACAAATATTTTTGACATAGTATCACAATGGCATTGTGAAAAAAAAAAATATTTACATCCCAAACATTCTTTGATAAATTAAATAGCTGACCCTGATATGTCTTTGTTCCAGAATCAATCATTTTCTGGGCAATAAATGTGAAGAGACTTTGTGTAGTATTCATCCTAGAATTTGCTCAGGCTAGTGGATGGTACTGGAAAAATTCCATTATTATGAGGGCTCTGTAGCCTAAATGTAGACTGAAGAGGAGGTATACTTCATCTTTCTCGGTCACCAAAAGTAGGAATCTGGCTCATTAACATCACAGTCCCTTACAATGTGTGCATGTCATCTTGACCTATGGGAATTAAAACATTAACAGAAAATGCTTTCAGAATATGTTTTGTACTGAAATGTACCTAGATTTCACCCTTAAAAAAAATCAGGACAGCAATGAAACATGCATGCAGACCCAAAGGATATATAGAAGGAAAGTGTTTGTTTCCTTAATATGGACAAGGACATTTCCTATGCAGAAGGATATAATAAGAAAAGGAAGATGTCATAAGCTAGTACATGCAGGAATACTAATCTGAATAAGGAAGGTAGTAAGAACAGAACCAAAGCACGTTATCTGAAAAGGTCAGGTGGAATGGTTAGTTCAAGACTACCTGATGGAGGACCTTGTCAAGTGGTGTACTCCTCGTACCTCCCAAGCTGAAGGACCACAAGATGTGTACCAAGGGGACAAAGTCCCTCCCCCGTAAATGAAAAAAGGTTAGATGGGTGGATGCTTCACTGGGCCCAGAGAGTAGTGGTAAATGGAGTTAAATCCAGTTGGTGTCCCACCACAAGTAGTGTTCCTCAGGGTCCATTTAGGGGGCCAGTTCAATGATCTGGACAAGAGGACTGAGTGAACTTTCATAATGTTTGCAGAGGGTACTAAGCTGGGAGCACGTGTTGACTTTTGAAAGTAGGAAAGCTCTACAGAGAGACCTGGACAGGCTAGATTGATTGGCTGAGGCCATTTGTATGAGATTCAACAAGGCCAAGTGCCTGGTCCTGCACTTGTATAACAACAACCCTATGCAATGCTACAGGCTTGGATAAAAGTGGCTGGGAAGTTGACCAGTAGAGAAAGACCTGGGAGTATTGATAAACAACTGTCTGAACATGAGGCAGCAGTGTGCTCAGATGGCCAAGAAGACCAACAGCATCCTTACGTGTATCAGGTATAGTGTGGCCAGCAGAAGTACAGAATTGATTGTCCCTGTATATTCAGCCACACTTTGAGTACTGTGTTCAATTTCAGGGTATGCACTACAAGAATGAGAATTAGTTTCTGGAGTATGTCCAGTGAAGAGCAACAAAGCTGGTGAAGGGTCAGGAGGACAGATGGGTTAGTGGAAATGGCTTTAAGTTGTACTATAGGAGGTTCCAGTGTAATGCACTCCCCATTTGCCATGACCTTTTAAAGATAATCAGGAATGTTCTCACAATGATATCAAGCAGCACACTCAACATTTGTGGGCACATTCCATTAAGTTCCATGGGTTTGTCTGTATCCATTTTGTTTAAATGTTTCCTAACCTGATAATCCCTTACTAAGTGTATCTTCCTTGGCTTCAGTTTTCCCTCAGATATTGGGGGCCTGAAAGTCATGAAGTCATAATGTAATGTTTTCCATGTTCTTTCTCACTAGATCTCCTGCTCTGTTCAGCAGAACACCCATATTTCAGCTGTATTTTGCTTTGGTTACATTGCAACATAATATTATGGTGACTTTTTCATCACTATTGATGACAACCAATCTCTATTAAAGTATCAAGAAATGTTTTCAGACCTGGTAGGAAGATGAAATTATATTTTTTGTTGTTTGTTTTTTTTTTCTGCTTCATTAGATTTCATTCAGAATCTTAACACCACATTAACTATATTTTCTTTTATGAAATGTGTATTTGTTAACAAATATTTTAGGTACATTTAAAATCATAGGCAGTGATAAAGATGATTACGGAGATTTCTTTAAATAAGGAAGAGATACTAACAGGATATGCTCAGAGCATTTGTGTCTATGTATTTACATTCAGATCATCAAGAGACATTTTAAAATTATGTAGGCAGTTCCAGAACATATCAATGTAATACACTTCCTATTAAGAAATAAGATAAATTGAATAGAAGGAAAATAAAGGCAGAATAGAAGGTGGATTTGTTTATTTGGCCTATTTCTAAGCTACTCTGTTCTCAGATAATTTCCTGAAAACCTTTATGAGATTCATTGTACTATTTACAGTCTAAATTTAGAATATTACCTTTGTCTCAGTTATTGTGAGGTATCAAGAAAATGAGTTTGTTGTTTTTTTTTCATGTAAACAATTATATGTTATGAAGAAAGATTCTAACATAACTTTCAAGTGTAAGGAATGGATGATTAAGTTCCCCCTTTAGAAGAAAACAAATAAATGTGGCAGCAGAGATTAATTCAGATCTTGTTCCCAAAATATGAAGTCCTTCACTTCAATAAAAGAGATTAGTATAGAATCATACAATGGTTTAGGTTGGAAGAGACTTCAAAGATCATCCAGTTCCAATCCCCCACCATAGGCAGGGACACCTCCCACTAGATCAGGTCACTCAAGACGTCATCCAACCTGCCCTTGAACACATATCCAGGGAGGGAGCAGCCACAACCTCCCTGGGCAACCCGTTTCAGTGCCTCACCACCCTCACTGTGAAGAACTTCCTTCTAACATCCCATTTAAATATCTCCTCCGCCAGCTTGAACCCATTACCCCTTGTCCTGTCATTACAAGACTTTATAAATAGTCCCTCCCCAGCCTTTCTGTAGGCCCCCAGTACTTCAGATGTATAGCATTTCTTTATTTTGCTTTCCTTTTCAAAAAGTATTTTTTAGCGATGCTGAAGGACTAAGGTGACCAAGGATACAGTTCAACCAACGTAACTTTAGATATCGCTAATAGAGATGTCTGGAATTCTGAAGTACTATCATAGTAAATGGCAAGGTAGATGCCATTTTACAGAATGATTTGGATAAGCATATGTACAAATCTAATTTAGAATGAGATGAGTCATGCCCTAGAATTGCTCATCTCCTTTTAAAATTATTTTGAGTTACTTTATTTAGAATCAGGTAATCATAGAATATACTGTGTTGGAAGGCACCCATGAGGATCAGTGAGTTGAACTCCTGACTCCTGGCTCCATATAGCTAGGGACATTGCCCGAATGCTTCATGAGCAGTGACAAACTTTGAGCCATGATCAGTTTCCTAGGAGCTTGTTTCAGTGCTTGAAAACACATTCAGTGAAAAACATTATCTTAGTATCTAATTTGAGCTTCCAGTGATGCAGCTATATGCCATTCGCACATGTCTTATATTCAGACACAAGAGAGACAAGATCTGCACTTTCTTCTCTTCTGCCCCTCAGGAGGAAGTTGTAGATACCAATGAGGTCTCCTTAAAGCTGAACAAAACTAGTATCTTCAGCCATTCTGCCTATGTCATACTCTTCCATTCCTTCACTATATATTTTTAACTCCTCTGGACATTTTCTAAATCTTTACATTCAAGAATCTAAAGCTACACACAGTACTCAAGATGAGGCTGCATCAGTGTTGAGTACATTTGGATAATCTTTTTGACCAGTTAGCTATACAATGCTTAATACTTTAAAAGATACTGTTGGCTCGCTCAGACTCCAAGATATATTGTACACTCTTATTGAGTTTACCATGAGCCAAACTCACTGCATCCATTTCCCTGGCTCTACATTCCAGCCTCTTATCTCTCCATCTATATATTCATTCAGAACTACACAATTAGGTGCAGATTTCAGCATTTGTTCTTGGTATATTTCATATGCTTGGTGATTACCCAGAAATCTATTAAAGATCTCTAAGTCCTCTATACCCTCAAGGGAATCGACAGCTCCTTCCAGTTTAATACTACCAAAAACATAATTTGTACGCACTCAACTTCCATGTCCAAGTCATTGATGAAAATATTGCAGGGAACTGGCTCTAAAGCTGCACTTTGGGGAACATCATTAGTGTCACAGGTGTCATCCCTTTCTTATTTGACTTTCTCAGTCCCTGTATCAAAAAGGCCCTAAGTATTTTTGAAATCAGATTAATTTTACCTGCCCTTTCTACCGTTACAAGGAAAGAAATGCCTTACAACAGGTTAGTAGCAGATCAAACCAGAAATGTAGTATAATTCAGAGGTACATAAGCATAATACATAAAACGATCCATCATAATCACACATATATAGACCTTGAAGGTACTTTTAGAAAAAAATCTATGCTATTTTTTGTTGAGGAGGATAACTGTATTTGGCTTCAGTTTTTTTCACTCCACTCATTAAAAACTCCAGAAACAGAGAGCTCAAAACTTGCAGCACTTCATGATCCTCATATTTAGAAAATACTTTGCTTTGTTTCCCCCTCTCCCCTTAATATTTTCATAATACAAATCAATAAAGAAAATATTTGTGTCTCCCTGTAATATTTTCCAATCAAATCTTTCTAAGTCTTCTGTTAATCTTATAGGTATGTTTGTTTTCTTCAGCCTTGATTTCATTAATTTCATTGCTTTCCTCCAGACTTCCAATGTTTTTCTTATAAGCTAGTGGCTGAAAATCAACATAATAAGGTATTTTCCTTCTTGAATATCTCCATAATTAAGGAACTGGAGTAAAAGGAGAGGAAAGAACTGCTTTGCCAACTCAATAATCTATTTTACATATTTCTTATGAAACACATTTTATTACAGCTGCAGTTTCAGCATCATCAGATAGTAGGAAAGAATTTTTCTTTTACTATTTATTATTACTGTTTTTGATTGACAATCAACAATTTTATTAGTCTGAGATTTATTCAGACTGAGATTTACCTTTTTAGGTACTATTTTTTAGTCCTGTATTACATGCATATTTTTCTCTTCAACGCTGATGATTAACCATTTTTTCTCCTCATTTTGTAGCTATGGATTGGATTCATCCTCTTAAGTAATTTATTGAGTGTAATCCTGTTGCATTGCTGGTAATTGTCCAAAACTTTCATAAAATTCTGATGTCACCTTTGTAAGTGTCTTCAACCTCCTCAATGTTGGGGTTGCACACAGTAAAGTAAATAATCAGAGTAAATAATTAAGTAAATAATTTAAAATAAATAATTGAAAAGTAAATATTTAAAAGCTGAGCAGTACAAATTTCATGATAGGTATCTGAAGTACCTCAGCTGAAATGCATTACAACTGATAGCAAACTGTATTTAATCTCCTATATTAACAATAGTTTCCTGTAGTAACTGCACAGAGGTAGGTTGTTTTCTGTGAAGGTATCTTCATCAATAGGAAAGCTGGGTAGAAAAGAAGGATACAGAAAAGTTGTATTATGAGTTTTGTGTCCTAATTTTTTATCTACACAAAGTCATTACCTACTGGATCAAAAATTTCAAGAAAAATATCAAGTGACTAAGAGCCAGAGTAGGAAGTGTGTATTTCATCTTTAGATTTATCACAGTATATAAAAGAGTGAAAGAAGTTGGAGTCCTGTCAAACACAAATACAAGCAAAGCAGCCTTTTTTATTTAAATGCATCAAATAAAATTCCTACTTAAATTTTAGCCATAGAAGTTGTGTTTTTCCTGGGAGTCTCTTGTGGCCTCATTTGCCTGAATTCACCAGTGTTATTATCACTTCTTGAAAGAATTGTTTTAAATCTGGTCTGGGAAAACTTTATATAGTCATGTTCATAGTAGTCATTATAACCAATATGATAATTTGTATCTTTCCTATCTATCAAGTTAATTAAATATATGTACCAATCATCTGATTATTGATGCTATACTGTGTGTAGAATAAACTATTGAATTTATATTTAGGAAATATTTTTCTTTCTGGAAAGAAAGGGGAAATATTTGCACTTGCATTAATTTATTTTTGCTACTCAAGAATTGGTATTCACAAATTTTATTAAGTGCATTTATCTACCATTATGTATATATATTTCCAAGCATGTGTATATTAAAAAATCTCATACTTAGACATGGCAAAGCACAAAGTGTTATATGACAAGGATAAAATTTAGAGTACTAAGTGAGCTAAATAAATAGCTCATTTTCTGAAAGGAAGGAAAGCTGTTCTCAACATTAGAGAGAATATTAACTTTCAATATTTGTATTTTCCAAATAAAGGAAGTTTTTAATAGTGGATGATTAAATCACTGACAAACTGAAGAATGACTAAAATAACCTAGGGTAAATTTTATTACCAAAGAATAACCTACCTCATTACTGTCACTGCCATCAAGAACTTTGTTATACATATACATTTATACACATATCTCTATTTTCTGATTCAACTGTAACATCTTACAAGGAAAATGGATAGAGTTTTCAAGTCATTTTGATAGCTGTTTCCTGCCTTCCCTGTAAGTCTGTTACTAAAATATTTAACAAATCCGTTTTATGCAATGCTCTGAACAATCCTGAAAATGGAAAGTGTAATTCCAGTGAAGACTTTTAAGATTCACTAAATAATGCTTATCTTAATAATCTGCAGAGGAAAGGTGGCAACTTGTATAAATCCTGAAAAGGCAAGAGGATTTGAAAAGGAAGAAAATGAGCTCTAGTTCATGTCTGATCTCATCAGACAGCTCATTTATACATCCCCTGGAACATGATGAAATTCCTGTCTAGTCATCAGAAGAATATATTAGGAAGCATGAAATCACACTTTTCTGTTCTTTGCAGCTGGCACTGAAGAGCAAAGCTCAGCTCATAAACACAGAAATCAAGAATACTGCTAAAATAAAAGCCATATATAGTCAGAGCCATTTCTTTGAATGTTTAAAGTTCACTGATAATAGTTTAAATAACATTCTATGTAATATAATTCCAGTCTTAAGAGCATTTAAGGAGTATTCTAGCTAGGGAAGTTCCTACCTGTCTTTAGCAAGGATTAAAACACTGTTAGAAGTATGATTTACAGAACTACACAAAAAAAA